>CM076079.1:3527500-3795000 GCA_038088235.1 Zacco platypus
AAACACCCTATAAAGATAAAACGCTTTTTTTAATCCCCATGAAACCTCAACAATCTCATAGAACAAGCCATTTCATTTTCTGAGCAATGTGACGTCACGGTTGCACCAGCTGGACGAACACCCGGTCGTAAGATTAAGCTTAATGTAAAATGCGTTTTAAGTCCTGCGTAGAATTAATACCTGTTGCACCATCTGGGCGTAACACACGTCTGAGACTAAATCGTACGCCTAGTCTAAGGTAGGTGTAAAGTCTTGACTTGTTTCCATGTTGAAAATCAAGACAAATAAAAACGTCGAGATGATGGAGCGTCTGGTGTACAGACTCCACGATCAGCTGTCGTCGTGTTTTTCAGAGCTGTCCTCGGTACTAAAGGCGGGTCGGGATTCACTGCAAAAGTTGAATGCGTTATTAAAATATAACTTGCTCCATAAATTTGTGTAGGCTACTCTGTACACCGTGTAAATAAGCCTATAACTTGCTCCATCAATATGTACACCATGTAAACAGTTGTTATCTTTTGCCAGATGTCTTGTTGTTTTATTCGTTACTTGCTTGCATACCAAAATATGCATACTTACTGAACAGCTCAATATTTTTTCTTGTTTCACAATCGGAGTAATTTAATTTTCTTTTTTTCGGCTCAGCAGTCATTTTTCATCAGCCAATAATTTCACATTTGTAACCATACTAACGCCAACAGCGTCTCAACTAACAGTGCGGTAGAACATATCGGCATCTCGTTTTATATTATGCAACAGGTGTAAATATTCATCCGAACTCTTGACGTTACTAAGTCCAGCGATAGAGATTTTACACCCAAGTTTTTAACGTCCAGCTGGTGCGACCGGCCCCAGAGCTCTTAACAGCAGCATTTAAGTAAGAAATGTATTCTTATTAAAGCTACGGAAGTTATTCAGTCAAGAGCAGTGAGGGATTGTCTGTTTTTCTTTTGTTGTTTAGTTCATATTAACAGCATATGTGCTGTATATTACGCTGCTGTCTCTTTAATACACAGATCTAATGTACACATTTGATTTCTTTCCCTGCTGTTTACATTCACAGACATAACTGACTGTGTGTTTTTGATATAACCTTGTGTGTCTTTGACAGTTTAAGCGCAATAAGATGTGAAAGAACTTCGTTTAATACTCACGGGATGCTCTGTCTGACAGCCAGCTTTCTGTGCGCGTGCTTTAGGTACATTGATATGGCTTTAAAACTCATAAAACAGATAATAAACTTTCACGATGATGAAGAACTGGAATGTCACGTGAGCGTGACCACGATAGAGATGATAATCAAAACCAAACAGATGTTTTGTTAGAGTATCCGAGGCACAAGCTGTTGGCTCCGCCTTCTTCTGGAAAGTGGGGCGGGGATCAGCAGCTCATTTGCATTTAAAGACACATGCACGAAAACAGCATGTCTCAAAAATGGGCATTTACTACAAGGTATAATAAATGATCTGTGGGGTATCTTGCATAGACTTTTTTTTAGGACGCTTAACCTGTATCTGTAACTGAATGTTGTCACATGGGAAAAAGCAGTCACTGAATGAAGTCTGTAAGCTGCAGATGTTTGATTCGCTGAAAAGAACCAACTCACTTGTCATTTGTTCAGGAATCAGACTGCACTGGTTGCACTGTATGTGTTTGATTCACTAAAAAGAACAGGCTTATCATAGTCATTCATACTGTAACTGGACTACATTGCTCATGCTCTCTGTTTTGCTCCGATTCAGTATCTCTATTTTACAGTCCCTCGAGAAAAACGCAGATTTGTTTTGTGATTGTTGCGGGCAAAAATCCTTGATTATGCCTTTTCTTAAAAAACGCGATGGAATATGCGGGATATTTTTGCAATTTTATGTGATGAAATTGCGGGAACTTGCAAAAACTGAGGTTTGATGCAAAAGAGGAAAGAAATTGATTCCCCCAACACCCTGTTCTCACCAGACTACTACCTCTTATTACACTTTATTACTAAATCACAGAATATTGAAGTTCTCATTCTGTTTTAGTTCAGACCTTCATTAACACATGAATCAAACTTACAAAACATTGAGTCAAACAAGTTCTGTCGCTTTACAAAAGGAATATTCAACAACTTCTGTAAAAATGAATAAATAAAATACAAAAAAATAAAATGTGTGCTTCCTGTTTTACAGAGGTAGCGGTACAAAACACACATCTTCTGTTAAATTAAGTGCTTCCAATGCACAAAGTGCAATCTCTTACTGCAACGTAAATTATTTTACATCATACTAATATACAGCGTCGTCTGTGGTTCAACACGCAGTTGCACGGAGCGCAAAATAATTTGCCTCCACTGTCATGTGACACACCGGGAAACTGCTTCGTGTGGTCTTTTGTGGTTATTTTTGTTGGCGAATGAGAATGATTTGCGTTCTTCATCACAGTTTCACCGCGGCTTTTGCAGATGATGTTCACGTCGCGTAATTACGTCACTTCATAAGGTTCCCATGGCAATAGAGGGAAAATAATTGCGCTTTACTTGTGTGACGTAAACGCAACATTTTTCAACTTTCTGCTAAGATATATGTGACTTTTTTGTAAAGAAAATATAGGGATTATGAAATCATGCTAGCCCCGCATATTTTGCTCGCTGAAATCGGCAATTTATGTGGCGAAAGTGTGGCGTATTTGAAAAAATGTGACCCCCACCATTATTATGCGGACTTTGGCTGATTATGCATGAAATCAATTCCTGCTGGGACTGATTTTAGCTTGATAACTGTTAGTAGAAACAAACATGATTTGGTTCTGATGTTTTGTTTTGTTTTTTATATTTTTATGGAACTGTTTCTAAATAGACAGAAAAAACACGAGAGAATCACACAGAAGAAAATGAAAGCCACGTACTATTTGTGTTTCAGGAAAGTTCACCTGCATAGAGGCTCGTTTCCACCTGGAGAGACAGATGGGCTATTATCTAATCCAGATGTACATTCCCAGTCTCCTGATTGTCATTTTGTCTTGGGTGTCTTTCTGGATCAACATGGATGCTGCCCCTGCCCGTGTAGGTTTGGGCATCACAACTGTGCTGACCATGACCACCCAGAGCTCAGGATCTAGAGCTTCTCTTCCCAAGGTCAGTTGGGTCTCCTGCATAATCATCTTGACAATAAAATGCCCAGATGGTGTCGAGTGTACTCTGTTCACAAGCATATTTTAATCTATTTGATGTACACCACTGCAATATGTCATGGCTCCACCACCGTCCACTAACTGTCTACAAAAACATCATCCTGACCAAACTCAAACCTTATAAAAAATTGAACTTGAACTGAATAAGAATGTAGGGCTGCATGATTAATAAAGCTGCAATTTAATTAAATAAATAAATGCAGTTTGCAGTGGCTCAGAACGGATCGGGTCCCAGTAAGTGCTGCTCCACACAAACTCCATCTCTGCCTCTGCTGTGTTTGGGTCGCTTTAATGTGCACTTTTGAGAACACATGCGCCTTCATCCCATCCTGGAAATGAGAAGCAAAATAAATGTTTTGATGGTTATAATTTGACATAAATTAAGACATAAAAATATTGTAATTTTACTGTTGTATAATAAAATGATAATTATCATTATTGTTATTTAAGTAATTTTATTTTTGTTATAATAATAATAAGTCTTATTATTATTATTATTCTTTTTCTCATTTTTATTTTACACCCTTAATGATACATCATCTCAAAATTTTGTGCAGAAAACCTGTAATCGTTTTTTTGTTTTTTGTTTTTATATCAGGAAAATCACAATTAGATTCCCCTAAATTATGCCCTATTAGAAAATCTGTGACGAGCTTGACATCATTGATCCCTAAATTTGATATAACGGTCGTTTGGTTTTGAGACACAACCATCATGTATGTCTACACGTTGTAGAAGTCCGTTTTACAATTTATAAACACAAATTTTGGTAATATTTTTACAAAATTTCAACTGTATTTCTTGTTTTTACTACAAGATGTTTATTGTCAAAGTGCTGTTTGTCAGAGACACCAGAAATAGACATACCCAGACATACCAAAATAACACATCCTGGCTGTTCATGAAGAGTAATCAAGTCCTCAGATGGTTCTTCATACCTGTTTAGCATAGTACAACCAGCTGTACAGCTGATCCATTATTCATTCATGTTTTGCATTGATAGCATTTTGTGGCGATGATTTTTAAATGACCTGCTATTATTGCATTATATATTCAGTTGTAATTCTGATATCCCTTTTTTGTGTGTGTGGTTTTTGAGGGCCGTTGACATAATTACTTTATAACAGGACAGATCGTTTCTCTGTACCTGTTTTACTTGCTCAGCTTGCTGTAGTACTTCATAGATTTTCAGATCCTACATGCGGCGTTAAGACGAGACAGGATATTGCTGTAGTCTGAGATGTTGATCGTCGTTTACATGCATCATGACTCCCGTTCAGGTTTAAATAGGTTGGCATGAATACCTGTAGCTGGATTTATGAAACGAAAGCATTTTATATTATATGAATGTCTTGGAAAATTATTTGATATTTGGCAGATGATTTTAAGTCAATCGTTTTTGATGGATTTTGAGACTTCCACGGTTACACCCACTGAGTGGCAGCATTGGTTTTCAGTGTGAATGCTGTAAAAAACACACAAAACGCATCTAAATTGGGAAAGAGCTTTGCGATTGACTGTACAAATAGATTTGACAAGAAATCTGAGGTGTATTTTTACAGATTACAGAAGAGAAGCAAAAGGATCGCTGCAATTCACAGAAACAACTGGACTCCAGGCAGCGAAATGTGGATTTGCAGTTATCGTTTTGTGCCAATATGTTGTATTTTGGGGTAAAATTATACCCTATTTATTGTATTACTATATATATTATATTGACAACTCATCAATTAAAAATTTATGCTCATAAATTCTGCAAAATTGAGTGTTTTTTTATATAAACACTGACGAAACTATACAAGTTTTAGGGCTTGGCGATGTAACAATATAGAGCTGCAACTAACGATCAGTCGACTACTCTAACGATTATTTTTATTAAGGTTTTTTTTTATTAATCTAGTGATCTTTTTTTAAGTAAGAAGTTAGAGCTAATTTAGCAGTTCATTGAGGTGTAGAATCAATGGGACACGCCATTATGTAATAATACGATTTGATTTTGATTAAAAATAAGCCACTTATGTGTGGTCGTCCAGTGGGAGACATTTGAACTTTAAAATGAAGAGTGTCAAAGACTTTCTATACAGTCTTAAAGGAACTCTGACAGTGCAAACAAACGTCTCCTGAACCATGTGTTTTTCCTCTTGCGCTGTTTGGAATGCAGGGAGTCTTGTGATTGGTTGTCAAGGGAGATGAGGCTGCTAAATTCTGATTGGCTGGAATTTTCTCACATTGTAACGCTGGTTTGTGTTGAGCAGGCGAGCGGTCGGCGACTCGGCACTCAGCGAGCGTGCAGGGCGAGTATCAGGAGCGCGAGCAACTGAAACCTTGCACGTACGAAAGAGAACGTCCGCGCACATCCAAATAAAATTCTTTGAAATGCAAAACTGATTTTCGTTCGCTCGAAATATTTTCTTATTTGCGAGACGAAGATTTTCTCCTCAACTCAGTTCACGGGCGCGAAATGCCCTTTTGCACGCTCAAAATATGATCTTGCGCGCGCAAAAATTTGGCAGAGATCCAATTCCATGGGTGGAACGCCATTTCGGTTTTGCAAAGGGAACAAAGGACCGTTTTATTCGGCCTCTGTTTAAAGTATTCCCATACTTTTGATAATCGTGGTCCAGGTTTTTGTGATAGAATGGAACTTTCTCCGTTCCCAGGAGCAGAAGCCGCCATTACGCGGGATGAATGTAAACAGTGTGACGCATCAACGCATTTCACTCACGTCTACGTATTTTCGTAGTCGACTTAAACGATGACACAGACGCGTCGTTGCAGCACTATAACAATATAGTGTATATAATTCACATAAAAAGATTCACAGGCAAATTTGCTTTATGTATTTCCCCTGCATCAAAATCAGGCACGTATAAATGCCTAAAAACGCGATTCCTTGCTGCATGTCAATATCCATGGATTACTGCATCCTCTGTTGGTTGTAACAAGTTGTAACAGGAACACTATCGAGTCCAACCTTTAGTTTCACCTGATAATCATTCGTTTTACTCACATTTTCGCAGTTTCCCCTATTAAATCCAGTCACGCAGCAGGCTCTTTTGCCACTCAGTCCGGCTGAGGCGGGAAAGTGACATACCCTCAACGATGATCATGCAGGTGTTGAAAAACGCCATGTTTTTTTAATGTCAGTGCTCCAGCCACGTCCTCGGATGGGTGTACCTCTCCTGTGTCCGGCTACATTTATCTAAAAACACAACCTGGTCGAAGCTCTAAAGTCGGTCTTGATAACGGTAGGTGGTATTGATGGAAATAATTCCGAAGGTTTCAATTAACCAATAAAGCCATCTGAGATTAACGGTGAAGATCCGAATGGAGCATTTCATCAGCGCCGTCTCACCCCGGCGCGCCCCCGTCATTTCAACAATGCTTTGTGAACCGTGCGCTCTGTAATGCCACCTAAACTCCACAACCACTTTGGTCACTGGCATGTCAAATAAAGTGAGTCTCAGCCAAGCGGTCGGGCTGGCAGCCCAGCTCTTTTCCAGGCCAAAGAAGCAGCTCTCAGACAGAGCACACTTCAATCGCGGGCCACTGTCTGACAGCGATCACGCTCTGAAGAAAACACGCATAAAGACTCGGTTGATGTGCTGCTAAGCCTAAATTCTTAAAATTGATATATTTTATTCATTAACACTTTGATCCCCTATCTCAGGCTGGGTAGAACGGTCCTTTAAGTTCTCCAGAATTCAGATGAAAGGTATTCTTACCTATAATGGGCATATTTTTTGCGACTTTCTCCACTGGAAAGTTCTGAGCACTTGAGCTGAGCGAGTGACTCAGTGAGTGAACTTTGAGCCAGACGGTGACTCAGAGTTATTCCTCGTTGCTCATTGCCAATCCTTTTGATTTCGTCTTGCTGCAGGTCTCGTATGTGAAAGCCATTGACATTTGGATGGCGGTGTGCCTTCTCTTTGTCTTCTCTGCCCTGCTGGAGTATGCGGCCGTCAACTTCATCGCACGCCAACACAAGGAGCTGTTGCGCTTCCACAGGAGGAGAAGGCATCTTAAGGTAAACCCTACAGTACAAGCCCTGCAGATGAAATATTGCACAGTGCTGAATATTCACTGGGTTTGGGATTCAAACCTTCAAATCTTCTGATGGTTGCATTCTGAGTTACAAAATACAGTAAATATTTCATCAGGGCATCGAAGAGAAGAGTCTGACGAAAATGGCACATTCGGTGCGTTATTGCTGATGTACATTTTAGAATGAAATTTATCACATTTAATACACATTTCTGGACATAAATATATTAAATATATGTTATATTTAACTTTAATCATAACGTCATTTATTCAAATAAGGAAAAACACATCGTCTTTGTATTATCATGATACATATTTTTCACACAGTGGGTTTATATACATGAAAATATACACTATTTATTAAAATTTGATTTTTTTAAAATGTTTTTGAACAATTATGTTCAGAAAGATCGCATTTATTTGATCAAATATACAGGGAAAACGGTAATGTTGTGAAATGTTATTACAATGTGAAATAACATTTCTATTTGAATATATTTTAAAATGTCATTTAGCTGAATTTTCAGCATCATTATCCAGTCTTCAGAGTCACATGATCCTTCAGGAATCATTCTGATGTACTGATTTGCTGCTCAAGAAACATTTCTTATTATTATCATTGTTGAAAACTGTTCATATTTTTGTGGAAACCACTTTTTTCAGGATTATTTTATTACACGTTTGATCAATTTAATGCATTACAGAAAAAAGCGCACCGAACAGTAGTTTAAAAAGTTTTAATAAGGGTTTTTTTTCAGAAAGGGGGTAGTCATATTTGTGGAAGCCAGATTGATCTTCTCTCCTGACTTTAGCATACTGAGACTGAAACCAACATAATGTGAGTTGAAGTTGAAACATTAATGCTCTTTCCATTCATAGAGTAATGTGAGTTGGCATGGTGAAATCTTTCAAGTAGCTCCGAAAGCTCTGAATAAATCCTGAATCCCACCGTTGTAATCCTCAGTTTGCCTCTGGGCTGCATGTAATGGGTGCAGTGAGATTAGTCTCTGGTTCCCTTAGCCCTATACAGGTAAATCCACAGAGACGGACTACACAGCCCTCGCTGATAGCGGTCCTTCCACCATTCAGGCGCCAAGGGCAAATAGTGCAAACTGCAAATCCAGCTGTTTGGTTTAAATGCTACAGATTTCCATCCAATAAGTTCAAGCAGTAAGGGTTTTGCTGGTTAGCACGGACCAGTTAGCCACCGCTGGTAGATAACTGCACCATTCTGAGGCCAAAAATCATCTTTGACCACTGACTTAATTCAAAAAATATCTGTTTAGACATTTTTATAAAACTGCTGTTCAAAAGTCGGTTAATGTTTTTGAAAGAAATCTCTTATGCTCAGCAATGCTGCAATAATTTGATTCATTTCACAGTAATATTTTGAAATATTACAGCAGTTTAAAATGACATTTCTGTATGAATACATTTTAAAGGGGACCTATTATGCCCTTTTTTTCTGAAGTCTTTGTTTTTGGGGTCTACTAGAATAGATTTTCATGCTTGAATGTCTAAAAAACACATTATTTTTTAACATTTTTTGTCAGTAACGCTCTGTTTGGTTCCTTTCTCTATGAAGCTCCTCCTTCCAAAAAAGCACAATGTGCTCTGATTGGTCGTCTGCACCAGTGTGTCGTGATTGGTCATCCGTTTCAACACACTATTAACGCAACTCATCCAGCTATCATTTTTGTTCTTAAATGCATGAAATGGAAATATATTTTTGGCGTCACGGCTTTGGATAGCCATTAACAGGAATGGCACGTGACCACGGTTATATGATTAAATATTCGTGTGTGTATGGAGTGTTTTTCATTTCAGGAGGCACGGCACAGCAGTAGGTTTGCTGCATTATCATTATCACCCCCTGGTTAATGAAACTCCCCAGCCACAGTGATCCACGGCTGGGGTTCAGCCCTTCATTCTGCCTCACTGGGGCTATCAGTCAGTGCCTGCTCTCTGCACTGCAGCCCGGAGCTGTCACCTCCCTGCACTACACAATAAAACAACTCCCCGGCATTACCACGGGAGCTTATCGACCTCCTCCTCCTCCTCCTCCTGCATATACCTCTGCATCGGGTGTAGAAAGAGGATTCCCCCTGCTGGACAGCGCTGAGATATGTGCTCAGCGGTGACGGGACTGACACCAGAGCAAGCTTGGTTTAGACAGCTGTCCTGATAAAACCTGAATATTTATTGATATATAAATCTTGAAAGTACTTTAATAATATAGTATAGTGTCCTGGCGGATATTGCACTGTGGGAAATCTGAATCTGGCGTGACACTTATTCCTAACATAAGCTAACTAGGGGAAAAAACCTCTTAGGCTGCAAGTAGATACTTATTTTGAACAAGTGCTTTGTAATCAATTAAAAAGTATGTTCTATATAGTGTGGATGTGTGTAGTATGAATGAAATCTGGACATACTGTTGCTTGCATGGTAGTATGGGGATAGTATGGGATAGTATGGATAGTATGGGGGAAGCGTGGAACGTGTGCATCAGTTGGGTTGTAAAAGTTCCATTTATATTCTCTATAGGGGAATTGATTTTTAACCGTAACTAAACTGTAAACCATTACAGACTGACCCACTGTTGTTAATCAATGGTATATGTTCCCGTTATTTCAACTTATTTTTATTTTTTTTTAAATAATCCTGTTTAACAGCGGAGTTATAAAGAACTACATTATTCATCATTCTGCAGTGAAATTTCCACCAATCAGAACGGTGACACTAGAACATTTTATTACTCACCACTCCCATGAAGCAGTGCGATTTGACGTAATAGCATACTACTATTCTACTCTTGCAAATAAAGATATGAGAGAAGTATTAGTATGTTAATAAGAATTCAGCCAATGTTACAGTTTTGTGTGGATTATGCATTAGACTCTCAATAAACCAATGGTGCGTTCAAGTCCTCCTGGGAAGTTCATATTTAACAGGTGGGAAGTTGTTCACGACGTCAGGTGCGTTTAAGTCATTTTCGTCGGAGCAAGATGGCGGTAAAATCTTCATTAACTACGCAAAAATACAGCAAGGTTTTCGAAATCTACTTCTAGAAAATGAAGAACAAAGAATGTGCATCAGGTGTGCATTGTTTTTTTTTAATGTTTTAATTAATTTATGAACTCTATCGTTACATATATTGTTATATTACAATGCAATTATATTTTGTTCAGGGAATTAGCTTATTTTGTTGTAAATAGAACAATTTCACTGCTAAATATTGTGTTATTCCACCATGTATGCCCTTAACGAAATGGCTTAACAAAAATCCCAAGGTTCCCACTTGTATTTATGACTTTGTGGTGGCGTTTCTGTAAATACGATCTTTTCGACATGACTTGAACGCACCATAAGACATGCAAAGTTTCTTTGGAATTCAAACAAAGATGCAAGTTCATGTTCATTTGCATAAATAGACTGTAATTTAGCTCTCATCCTTTATTACAGCAGTAATTCCCACCATCGCCCCCTAGTGGTCCGCGAAAAGATGACCTAAACTAGGCAAGCTCTTAACCCGCACCGGATCGCGGGCGGGGGGGTTGACGTCAGTGTGTTTTAATAACGAAAAAGTGGATCATATCATTGCATTTGTGTTTGAATAATTAATTTTTGACTTGCATATTAAACTTAAATTTAGTTTATCCTTCCTATTTTGTTGTTTTTGGGGGGCGTGTTAGAGTGGGATTGTGTTAGGTGGTCCTCAGAAAAAAATTGGAAGATAAAGTGGTCCTTGGGCTGAAAAAGTTTGAGAAACACTGCTTTATTATGATATGCTTTTATAGCATTTTGACTATCTAAATTCTTTGCTGGAAACAATTCTAGGGCTTTTCACACTGCGCTTATCTTATCTTTGTTCTAGCTTTTATCCCTGGGTAAAGGAACGTTTCACACTTGTAAGTTAGAAGCGGGGTTAGCACCACGTTTAACCCGGGGTTATCTTTGTTCTAAACACCACTTTTATCCCCGGGTAAAGGAACGTTTCACACTTGTAAGTTAGAAGCAGGATTAGCACCACGTTTAACCCGGGGTTTGAGCAGGGATAGCGCCTCTTTTGCGTTGCCAAACTAAAGTGTGAAACGATGCAGTGTTGGAACGTTACAGCAAGACACTTGGCAACAGACAACCAATCACGCACACACATGTGCCTGCTTTGGACATAACATTGTATCGCGCACTGTATATAAACAGTAAATTCAGAGAGGAAAATGTCAAATGGTGACAGAAAACACGACAATTTGAGTGAAGAGTCCGTTTCATTCTTATCTTTTTGTAATCCGAAATGTCCATTCAGTAAAACTCAATAGTACAGACGGCAATACGAGGATGCGCAACGCTAGAGCTATGTAAATGGCTCGCGTGCTCCATTTATTTTTTCATTTTTCATCATTTAGCAGACGCTTTTATCCAAAGCGACTTACAAGGGGAGCAATTAGGGGTTAGGTGTCTCGCTCAAGGGCACTTTAGTCCTGGTGTCAAAGGTGGAGAGAGTGTTGTTCATTCACAATCCCCACTTTCAATTTCTGCCGGCACGGGAATCGAACCGGCAACCTTCAGATTACAAGCCCGACTCCCTCACCACTAGGCCAGGACTACCCTGTTTATCCAATCAGTGACACCAACACCACAAATATGCAAATAAGAACGCTAACCCAAGGTTTAGGAATGTATAATGTGAACGTCATCTTACAAATACCCAGGATTAATTGTGAAGTATTGTGAAACGTGAGGCAAGATAAATCAGGGTTCCATTTACCCAGGCCAGGGTTTAGAATGACCCAGGGTTAACTATTTCAAGTGTGAAAAGCTGTTTATTGCTAAACAATGTGGGTATAACGGAGTACATCAGACTACCAGAATGCCCCTGTGCCAAACTGCATGGCCTGACAGAGCTGTACTAATAACTGGGTGAAGCAATGTGACCTCTGGACTGCAGATGTCTTTGCTTTGCCTAACAATGACAAGTGCATATTAGTGAGTTGCCTATTGATGGAGGGTAATCACCTCGTTAGGGCTGATTGGGATGCGGGGCGGATCACTCATAGGGAACTCTGAACGCTGCAGCTGCCGCTCATACGAGGGGTGATTGTCTATGCAAATAAGCATGAGGAGATAAGTAAGTCACTGTCGCACTCTGGCTGGCCGTCTTGAGTTCGGGTGGCAAAGGTGCAGAGTGAGGCTCATTTGTGTTGTTTTATTCGGTTTGGTGCAGCTTGAATTACAGTGTGGCTCTGGAGTGTTTAATAGAGCCTGAGGTGTTGAGTGGACTTGGCACCGGACCGTAGTGTGCTGCAAAGGACTGCAGTCTTTTGTTGTTGCATTACGCATACTTTATTCTGATTGGTCAGTCATTTTGAATAATTTCCATTAACCAGGGCAACTTTGGATTACAAACTGCACGTCCAGCTTCGTACGAATCAAATAATAAACGAATAAACATGAAATATTGGTTTTAAGTAGTCATGTAAAGGTGAGAGAGTGCACGGATGGGCATTATTAATAACATGACGCAAGACCTGGCAGGGACCTGATCATGCTGTCAGAGGGATTCTTGGTTTTACGCACCTCTAACGGCAAGTATTAAACTTCAGCGTGTCTTCTACTGCTTGTGCTGCAGACATGAATGACAACTCAAATCATGTTGGTTGTTCAGGAGAGGATTAGATTCTAAAATGGGATGGAAAATCCCAATGGAGAGACCTGAGACGCATGTAGAGACAGTTATTTTGACTTGAGTCTGTAATCAACCGCATATAAGATCCTAGAAGCCTCATAGCAACATGCTGCTTAAGCTGCTTTTCCACCATCAAACCTTCTCGTTGCTTAACCGTTCTATTCCATGTCGATTTGGCCCAGCCGGTTACAGATAAGGTTTCATTGTCCATTGTGATAACGGAGCTCTTTGGAATGTAATGCAAATCCGTCAGTCATTGCCTTGGTATGCAAGAGTTTATATGAGATGTGAAGGGCGGATTATGGAGGATGATCGGATATTTTTATTATTAACTTGCTTAATTTTATCAAATAGGCCACAGACAAGTGACCAATCCTGAGCGGCGACGTCACTACACACATTCTACCAGCACCATTAGCCAACAGTGCCGAGATCCGCAGTGATGGCGTACTTTTGTAGGCCGATCTGGTTCACGCAAGGCTATAAATCGATTTTAAAAAATGAACTAATTAATACCACATATTTATTGTAATTAATCCCGATTAATCGCACTTTAATTTTCATCATTAGTCCCGTAGAGGGTTAAAAACTTTATATTTTTACTTGGATTCAAGGCTAAAATCATTAATTTGGAACTTACAACACTTCTCACAACACTTTACGGTCATTTAAGACTTTTTTATTAACCTGTGCTTAGAAGGATACTGGACAAAAGTGGCATTTTGCCATCATTTTGTGTGTTTTTGTCCATTCAAGCACGAAAAAGAAAGAACAGAGAGCACACCAGTACAGGTTTGAGTTCTCTTTTGTGTCTTATCTTGCTTGAGTGGTTTAAAAGCATTTGCATAAGTAAGAGCATGATCATGTAATGTAACGCTAGCCAAAAGATGACGAAAAAAACGGATGCTGCGCTAATTGCATTAAATATTTTTACATGTTAATCTGAAAAAACGAATCGTATGCATTAACGCATTAATTTTGACAGCCCTAACAAAAACTCAATATGGTTTTTACATTGGCATATGGATTATTGCAGAACATAAGCTCAGCAAAATATTCTGGACTTTTACACATTTTGTTCATCAAGACGACCTTTACAAATGAACATAACTTTTATGAATTTTGAGGAAAAAAATGAAGGTAGACTATAAATGAACTATACCATGGTCGCACAACTTAAACGTCACCGCCGCTAAGCTTCCGACAACTGTCTTTATTTAAAATAAAAAATTATATTTAGACAATTTGAGATGGTTTGGAAGATCAAGCAGATTAGTAAGTAGAAGAGTTTTCCTGCTTGATGTAATGTTTCATGTCCCTGACAACATCTGTAGTTAGACAATCGACCCTTCACAAAGACCCGCCCCCTTTAGTTACTGTTGCTATGTCCGACAAGCCATGCGCTCTCACGCCACACATCATGTTCTCACGAAGTGAAAAATACATTGTGGAGCAAAGAGGACACTGACAACACGTCGACAGACAAGACAGAGCAGGCTACTTTTGATATGAAACCGTTTCATATTTAAAATATTGTCATTTTTTAAAGAAGTTTAAACAATAAATAGCGTCTAGTGTGTGTTTAATGTGTGGTGACAGATCGCTGTAGCTCCTCGTGAACCGATCATCTCTTCATACTAGTTCATTTATAGCATCAAATAAACATGAATGAACATCAGAAGGAATGTTGTTTCAAGCGCGGAAAGACGTGAGGACACACAATTTATCAAGTTCAAGTTCACCAACATTAATCTACTAACTCCCCTGACTGCTTTGATGGACAAAATGGCGGATTTGGGGTTATGATTGGTTTTTCAAAACACGTTTTAGTGTGAGAGTGTTACTGATATATTTTGTCATAGAATAAAACATGGAAATTTCTTGAGATTGTGTTAACCAAAGACCTTATTTCAGGCATTTAAGCAAAAAAAATACAGGAATACAAAGGTTTTTAGATGTGATTGGACCGACGCAGCTGATGTCAGTGTCTGTCCCAAAAACGGGCTTGAAAATGATTTTGGCCATTAGGGATATGCTTGCATGATATACACCAAACAAATGCTATTTGTTGGCGTCTCATTTGAATTCCCAGCATTTATGAGGGCACAGATGTTTATTGCAGAAAAAAAATCACATTTTTGTAAACATATATTCACTCAAGTCTCATAACCATTGGGCACATCAGCATAATGCCTGAATCTGTTTCATATGCAGCTTGTAAAATATTCATTCCCAGTCACCCATAGGTGATAAAACAACAAACGTATGTAAATGCAATGCATTGTAACGGCCTACACAGATAGATAAATGTCGTACATCATCCCGGTCTCGATGTGTATGATAGAGGTGACTTTCACTTTAATATATGCTTTATATAAAATCATCCCCGTCCTGGACATCTGATGCAAAACATTTTAAATGTATATAGATATATACGATAAAAGCATGAGGCTGCTACTTCACGGCCGTTTCAGATTCTGTCGTTTATCACAACATCCCAATAAAAGACATCAAAACATCAGTCACATCTACGGGCTGTGATTGATGAAGGAGCCGAGAGGTCCCGTATATAGTGGCGGACGCCACACCCCTGATTTGCAAACGCTGCCGTGAGCTGCATTCTGACGTTCGGCAGTAATATCGCACTCCGCTTCAAACCTCGAGGACGCAGGCTAGCGTTATTGTTTTTTTCCCTCCCCTCTAACAGTTGGACTGGGAACGCAGCTGGCACGCCTAATGCAGTAATGGCGGAGTTTTAATTAGGAAGGGAGGGTAATGAATCTGGCAGGGGCCGGGCCGGGAGGGAAAGTGACGCAAGACGCAGCGGTGCTGCAGCCCGGCTCCTCTTTACAGCTCCACGTCACGTCTCGGAGCCACCACATTAATCATATGGCAGCAGAAATAAAGCCGAGCATCCGTAATACTTACAAATGGTGAGCCAGTGCAGCTGAAGGACAAGGAAAGGTTGTAGCACCCTGGCATCAAAGACAGCGTCGTATACAAAAACAAAGGGGCAGTGGAATAACATCACCCCTCACACACACACACACACACACATCCTAGCGTGATCTTCCATTTACCCCTGCACACATTAGCGGTTATAAATGGGATGGCTGAACGACAAGGACAGAAGGAGGACAAAGTGTCTAAAAATGGAGTCCTGCGCAGAAAATGGCTGATCTTTCACTAAAAGCGAGCGGGATAGTTCCCGGCGCTAGATATTTGCACCTGCAAATTGAAAACGTGCATTACGGACATAATGATGCCATTTCGCTTCTGCGGTTTGTGTTTAAACAGGCACAATCACGGTGAAATATCTACCCGCGCTGAAATGTAATTAACGGAGGTGGTTATTTTGGTTCTGTTTTCATTAACGTGTAAGATGGAGTCCATCTGCTGGATCTCAAATAAGAGCGTGTGGAGGTGGGGAGCGAGGCAAGGTCAGTCCATTAACTGAAACGTGAAATATTGTGACCTATGACTGCACCCTGCTCCGTCTCTCTAACACGTGTCAGCAGTTAAGACTCTTGTGATCCACCTGACGAGACTGGAGGGATACTCCACCAAAATATGAAAATTCTCTCATGCCATCCCAGATGTAAATGATTTTATTATCTGTAGATGATCACAATCTATGCGAGTCCTTATAATGCAAGTGGACAGTAACCCAAAAACCACACAAATGAACATAACAGTAATCAATCCATATGACTCCAGTGGATGAAGCAGAACGAAGCAACTATCGCAACTTTGCTATAAACCATTGCTTCCCAAACTTAAGAGGGGTAAGACCCCCCAAACACATTGCAAAATTGCATCCACGACCCCGCCGTTAAAAAATATATACCGACATTTACCTACAAATACATTTATTAACAAGTTTTCATGTGAATTATGAGAACATTCTTTAGAAATATATTTAAATCCATAACACTAACCTTACATACTTTCAAAAAAAATCTAATTTTAGAACAATTGGAATATTTTAATTATTTTAATATATTGATTTGGACTAGCTACGGCCCACCTGCAATACCGCTACGGCTCACCGGGGGGCCGCGGCCCACAGTTTGGGAAGCGCTGCTATAAACCATTGCTTCCTGCCAGCTGTCATATGTGTGTTTGAGTTCATGATGAAAGCTCATGAACCCACATTTGTCAGTCGGCCGAAAGCCATGGTTTTATAGCTTAGAACAGAGCTTCCCAAACTTAAGAGGGGTAAGGCCCCCCAAAAACATTGCAAAATTGCATCCACGACCCCGCCGTTAAAAAATATATACTGACATTTACCTACAAATACATTTATTAGCAAGTTTGTAAGAATTTCATGTGAATTATGAGAACTATGATGTAAACATTCTTTAGAAATATATTTAAATCCATAACACTAACCTTACATACTTTCAAAAAAAAATCTAATTTTTGTAACTGTATTTCATTACAGTTACATTTTAAATGGGTGGTAATCAGATTACAGTTACATCTGAAAAGTGTTTTAGATTACCAAAGTGATTACTTTGAATTTTAATGTCATTTAAACAGCGATTGGTGATTCTCTGACTCTGACCGTCTGAAAAAGCGGAGTTAAGTTTCATGTTTTCGACTGTTTTTATGTTTTGTGATAGTTGTTTGTGAGTCATTTTATAATTCACTCGTCACTGCAACTTTTTCTCACAGTTTGTTTTTTCCCCTTACAATTGTGAGTTTGCATTTCACAATTCTGACTTCTTTTTCTCAGAATTGCGAGATTTAAACTCACAATTGCAAGTTATAAAGTCAGAATTGGGAGATATAAACTTGCAATACTGACTTTTTTTCTTGCAATTGTGAATTTAGTATGTGATTTATATCTCATAATTCTGACTTTATAACTCACAATTGCAACTTTATATCACACAATTCTGAGGGAAAAAGTCAGAATTGTGAGATAAAAACTTGCAATGACCTTTTTTGTGTTTGTTCCACACTTATTAGTATTCCAAAGTATTCTAAAGTATTTAGATTAAGTTACTAAACTTGAGTAATGTAACGAAATACGTTACAAATGACTTTTTAAAGCATGTGTTTTGTAATCTGTAGTGAAATACATTTTAAAAGTAACATACCCAGCCCTGGCAGTTGGAGACCATTATGTCCGTCTCGTGTTTTTAAGAGCAAAAATGCCCGTTATGTTATGCCCGTCACTCAGACGTCAAAAACAAAAATGAACAGATGGTGAAATTGAAGTGATTCTTCTCATGTGGGCGAATGAAGACAATGTTTAAAGAATTTGCTCTTAGCCGTAAAAATCATAATTCCGATAATTTTTACGAAAATTTACCTGGATTGTTGTATGAAAGAGTCTAGGATTAACCCCTAACCCTGTGTGAAACAGAAGTGTGAAACATTTACTCAGAGTGAAAAGCAGTTTTTCAAAATATAATAACCTGCACTTAAGTGCAGCATAAAAACCCCTGTGACTCTCAGAGATGGGTTATCTTAATTTATGTTCTTCTAAAGGGCATGAGAGTGAGTAAAAAAAATTGTGTGCAATTTAATTCCCTGATGTTTACTTTCACAGACATAACATTGTGTGTATTTGACCGTATAAGTGCAATAAGACGTGTAAGAGAAATCAGTTTAATCCTCACAGAAAACCATATATCAGAAGTTTAAGCTTTAAAACGCACGCAAATAATATCTTTCATGAGCTGCGATGTCATGCGAGCGTGATAAAGATGATGATCAACAGCAAAAAGATGTTTTGTTCGTAAAGGCATGAGCTGTAGGCTCCGCCCTCTTCTGGAAAGCGGGGTGGGGAGCAGCAGCTCATTTGCATTTAAAGACATATGCAGCATGTTTTTCCTTCCACTCAAAAACGGGCATTTACAACAAGCAATAATAAATGATCTGTGGGGGATTTTGAGCTGAAACTTCACAGACACATACACCAGAGACTCATAGTGAAAAAGGTGGAGCTTGTGAATAATGGGTTTCTTGACCGATCGACACCTGTGTTGTATTGCAGGAGGACGAGGCAGGAGACGGCAGATTCAGCTTCGCCGCCTACGGCATGGGTCCGGCGTGTCTCCAGGCCAAAGACGGCATGGCCATCAAGGGCAACAACAACAACGCACCCACCTCCACCAACCCCCCTGAGAAGACCGTGGAGGAGATGCGCAAGCTCTTCATCAGCCGCGCCAAACGGATCGACACAGTGTCGCGCGTGGCCTTTCCGCTGGTCTTCCTCATTTTTAACATTTTCTACTGGATCATTTACAAGATCATACGCAGCGAGGATGTTCACAAGCAGTAAAGAGAATACGCCCGCCTCTACGCCCCTCCCCTCGTCCCACCGTGCCCGCCTTTCTCTCACTGCAGTGCTCTCACACGCTTTCGGTGATGACGAGTCCCCGGCAGAGGTATTTATTCCTTTTTTCGTCTCTTTCTCTCCCGTCCTCCCGAATTATCCGGACCTGTGCAATAGCAATGCAGTAAAATGCATGATATATGAATGTGGCAATATATTTACTAAAAAAAAGAAAATGACTAAAAGTAAATATTCAACTTAAGAACTTCTGAACTTATGACTGGGAATCCAAGAGGAGAACTTTTTTTGCAACTTGACGACGCGCTGCATCGCGAGAATATGGAGAAACATTACTGCTGTAATATATCATATATTTAAATGATAATACTTCCATAAGAAAGTCATTGAAAATGAAACACTTTTTGGGGGTCTCGAGGCAGTTTGGGGCTTCCATGATGACAAACGTTGCAGAGACCGAGATTTGTTTAGGTCCCGGGGTCTCGTGATGTTTCATTCTGATGTCGACTATTAATGGATCTTGATGAGTGCCAGTGAAAAAAAATTATTTATTCGAGCTGTGGTCAATGTGTTCCTCTATCTGTGCTCATTCGAAACAATTATTTATTTTTTTTGTTTAAAACATCAGATTATTTTCTGTTCATGTGCCAATCCTCATCCTTCGAGTTGACCAAAAAAAAAAACAACAAAAAAAAAAATGAGTCGTGTTCATTGTTTGATATAATAACCGCGAGGGGGGAAAAACACAAATAATTTATTAAATAAATCTAGATATACAGTATGTAAAATAAATAAAATATACCTTTTTTTTGCTTTGCATTCTTTTGTTTTGCCATCGTTTTCATCGTCGGCCGGAAAGAAAAGCGAAGGGATCTGTCATATCTCATACTTCTTCAACGGTGTTATTTTTCTAAGCTTGGTTTCGCAGTACAGCCAGTGCCATGATACTAGATCTATATTTCCAACCAAATGTGTATTACAGTGATTTTTCAATCTATATGTATAAACACTGCATCGTGCAGCAGAATAAAGAAGCGCACAAAGGTTTAGTTTACGAAATTTAGGATGCATCTTCATCTGGCTTCTCTATGCAATAATCGTATATGCAATTATTTCTCAGTGTTCATCGTGTCGAATACGGCCGTTTTATTCCGAAGGCCCTAAAAGATGCTATTTCGTACATGTTCGATTTTCTCTTCCAGTCATGCTCATTTGCTGTCTATGCATGGCGAGGCTTTTTTTCGTGGTGCAGACGATATAGATGTCATTTTTCACTTTTGTAACGTTTCGTTTGACTGACCGAACCGAAGAGAAACACCATAGTATAAAGTGAGCATGTGTCCGGGCCGTGTGATAGATGCAAGATTTTGCCATGCGTGACACGTGTCTTTTTTTTTGTTTGTTTGTTTGTTTGTTTGTTTAAAACCAAAGAGCACTTTTGTTACTCTGTAGTCATTTGCCTTTCAGGTTTTCAAGCTCAAGTTTGACCGTCTCCATTTCATCCCGTCTGACCGATTTTGTAACATTTGTAATTTCTTAAGTTTTTCAAACATTTAAAACTTACGAGCATATATCTTTATACGCTGCGACTAGTCGGAAGATATTAGCGAGGAAAAAATAGGTCCAAATAGCGAAGCTGAATAAGTTAACCGATGGCACGTTTGATTTGTTATTTTTTATCGAAATGGTTTCATTTGAACGACAAGGTAAATTTGAAGGGCTATTTTTGATGGTTCGTGTCAAATCTTCTCCCTCAAATGAATCGAGGAAAGCGCTCAAACGTCTGGTTTATACCTCACCGGTGAAGACGCTGGGTTACACTTCACATTCGACCTCGCTGTATGATACGTTACGCGGCAGCCGAGTTCTGCTCGAGGAGAACGTCGTGATGTGAAACGCTATCCACATGCAGCACAATGTAGCAAGAACACATTTCATTTGAATGTTCACACGTGATGAATTGTGCTGAAAGGACCGGCTCTGTGACATCACAAACGGTATTAATCATTGTTGTTTGAAAATAGTCGTTCTTCCAGCAGGTTAAACTCCATCTGTGAGACTGATAGAGGCACACGGTGTATGACATGCATCACAGTGTACAACAAAGTCGCTTCATACACTTGATGTGCTCATTCTTGACTCTGAAACTCAAATATGTACACATTTAGTAGAAATATGTTGATGTTAACGACCGATTTCTTTCTCGATGAACCTTGCTTAAGGCTATTCACCACGTTGCTGGACTGTCCCGCGCGCGACGAGAGCCGTGGCGCCCCGGGCCCTCGCGCACGCGCGATATATACAAGACGAGTTCGGAGAAATAACACGAGAACAGTGCGATGTGAAATATGTGCTATATGCAAATACAATTTGTTCTTTGGCTTAATAATCATGAAAATGTCCTGATGATTTCTGAATCTTCTGTTGAGGCATGTTTCTTTTGTTTGTGAGGTTTATTTCTTTGTCCGTTTGTTGTTTTGGTCAACGCCACCTCGGATGTGATCGCAGCCGCCCCCGGGAAGCGGCGGACTCTGAGCGACGACTGGCATGGCGATCGTATGTAACTTATGTACGCGAAACTGTGGGTAAAAATTTTCTTTTTTGCACAAGTTGGTATGGCCTTAATTTGGGGGTTTATTCGCTTCTGTTGTGTATCGGCACAAAGTGCATCTCTTCATTCGCTTCTTGTCATAATCCGAGTGCACTTCCAAGCAGTGAAAAGAACAGCAAATTCTTATTTTTATGTTCCAATACTAAAACATGGAATTTTTTTGCATGAATAGAATTAAATGGCAGATATTTTTGGCTTGTACAGAAATGTGAGCAATTTGAAGAAAAACGGAATGTACCATTTCTGCTATATCTGTATATAACACAATATTTATTGAAATATGTCATAATGCTAAATCTAATTCTACTATTAAAGGTTTTCTGAACTAAAACATCTGAACGGTGTGTAAGAATTGTGAAATTTGTATGTGTGTGTGTGTGTTTATAGTACATTGTGGGGACCGGCTGATGGATTAATAAACCTACTAAATTATGTTTTTTTTTTTTTTTGAAAATGTAAATGCAGAATGTTTTCTGTGATAGTGTAGGGGGAGAGAATATACAGTTTGTACAGTATAAAAACTCTTACATCTATGGAGAGTGCCTGCGAGGATGGTGAACCAGACGTGTGTGTGTGTGTGTGTGCGTTTTTGTGATTTATGAGGACACAAATTTGTATAATGACATGAGTAAACATGAAATATGAGGACATTTCATATTCTCATATTTCAAATAGCTTTAAAAACATACTGAACAATGTTTTATTACAAATGTACAAGAATGTTTTCTGTGATGGGTATTTTCAGGTGTCGGGGGATACACGTATAAAAACCATTACGCCTATGGAATGTCCTCACACTGATAGCAAAACAAACTAACAGTGTGTGTGTGTGTGTGTGTGTGTGTTTATAGTACATTGTGGGGACCGGCCAATGGATTAATAAACCTACTTAATGATGTTTTTTTTTTTTTTTTGAAAATGTAAAAATGCAGAATGTTTTCTGTGATAGTGTAGGGGGAGAGAATATACAGTTTGTACAGTATAAAAACTCTTACATCTAAAGAGAGTGCCTACAAGGATGGTGAACCAGACGTGTGTGTGTGTGTGTGTGCGTTTTTGTGATTTATGAGGACACAAATTTGTATAATGACATGAGTAAACATGAAATACGAGGACATTTCATATTCTCATATTTCAAATAGCTTTAAAAACATACTGAACAATGTTTTATTAAAAATGTACAAGAATGTTTTCTGTGATGGGTAGGGGGAGAGAATATACAGTTTGTACAGTATAAAAACTCTTACATCTATGGAGAGTACCTACAAGGATGGTGAACCAGACGTGTGTGTGCGTGTGTGCGTTTTTGTGATTTATGAGGACACAAATTTGTATAATGACATGAGTATTACGACGTAAACATGAAATATGAGGACATTTCATATTCTCATATTTCAAATAGCTTTAAAAACATACTGAACAATGTTTTATTAAAAATGTACAAGAATGTTTTCTGTGATGGGTAGGTTCAGGTGTAGGGGGATACAAATATAAAAACCATTACGCCTATGGAATGTCCTCACACTGATAGCAAAACAAACCTGTGTGTGTGTGTGTGTGTGTCTTTGGTTCATTATGAACAGTGTGCGAATCACACAATGGCCTTCAGGGGGTTGAGAGTGGGGGGGTTGTTGGGTATGAATATATATATATATAATGAATATATATATCACAAAGCAGCAGGGTAATTGTATTCGTATGTATATTACACATAAGAATATTACATATTACAGTTGTTGAGTTGTGGATATTTTCAGCAACGGTTTGTTTTGTTCAGTTTAACAGCATGAAAAAGGGAAACTGCTATCATTCAAATGAACTGGCAATATCCAAAATCCCTGACATTTTGTGGTCTCCATGAGGAAAACAGCTGATAGATCGTACTAAGTGATGTTTTTTGAAAATGTGAAAATGCAGAAAGTTTTCTGTGATGGTTCGGTTCAGGGTTATGGGATAGAATATACAGTTTGTCTATGGAATGTGTCCATAAAACATGAAAACCCAACGTGTGTGTGTGTGTGCGCGTGTGTGTTTGTGTGTGTGCGTGTGCGCGTGTGTGTGTGTGTGTGTGCGCGTGTGTTTGTGTGCGTGCGTGTGTGTGTGTGTGTGTGTGCATGTGTGTGTGTGTGTGTGTGTGTACTTGTTTTGACTATACTTGTGAGGACCAAATGTCCTCACTTATATTGTGAAATACTTTCTCAATCTACTAGTGAGACATTTCCTGGTCCTCAGAAGGCTTATAGGCTTATAAAAAGGCTTAAAATCAACCAAAAGATGTTTTTATTTAAATCTAGTGATGGTCACATGTTTCTGTGATGGTTGGGTTAGGAGAGAGAAAATATCATTGACCTGATATCATCTATGAAGTCTATGCAATGTCCTCTCTAACAAACCTGTGTGTGTGTGTGAGTGTGTGTGTTTGAATTTATTTATTTAAAAAAAAAAAAAAATGACTTCTTGACGTCTATGCTGAGCATATTTTCAATTTCTGAATTTTAATTCTTTTTCTATGCTTTTGTGATGCATACATAAAAAAAAAAAAATACAGGATGGCCACAATGAAGTTATTAGAGATGTTATTGAAGCGCTGACATTCTTACAAGTTTTCATACTTTATCAACAATATTTTATTATTTGTAAAAAGCAGTAAGTGAAGCAGATGTTACTGCTGTTACAACAATGTGTCGAGTCAAAGTGTGTACGAAACATTTCTTAAATGCGGGAAGCTATATATTATGATTGTAACAAACATATAAAACTGAAAATGATATCAGTGAAGAAAGGTCTGTTTTGTTGTGTCAAGGATATGATTTATATATATATATATATATTTACTGTAGCAGATATGCCCTAGAAAAAAAGTTTGTCTCTTCATGCAATGTTTTAACCATTTTAGACGAATGAAATTGTAGGTAAAACTTTACAGTAAGGCTCATTAATTAAACAGTAGCATTAACGATCATGAACTAACCGTGAGCAACACATTTGTTACTGTATTTGTTAATGTCAGTTAATAAAAACACAGCAGTTCACAGTGCGGTAACTAATGTTGAATACAACTTTTGATTTTAATAATGTGTTAGTAAATGCTGAAATTAAGAACGATTAATAAAAGCTGTCGAAGTATTGTTCGTTAGTTCATGTTATCGTGAAGTGTTTCTGAAAGTGTTTGTTGTGGTCGAGCATCAGGAAGAAAGAAGCTCTCTTGTTGAATTGCTCTTCCTTTTTTAATTTAAAAGTCAAAGTCATGTTGAGTATTGACATTTTAATTTGAAGCATTTGTTTTTTGGAGCTTTATACACCCCAACCAAATTTTAGAGGAAAGTCAATTAAGCAGATTCAGGCACTGGAAAGCACTGTACGAGAATTTCCCAGAGGCCTCGTATGGCTGCGTTTGAATACATCCATACTCGGTCCTTATGGCCATCCTTGCTCAGGCTTTTAAATTATGCAAGTGGATTATGAAGCACAAAGGCTCAGTGAATTTCTCCCCTCGCTTGAGTAGTCTGGAGGAGCTCCTCCCCCTCTCCGGACCACCGGCCCCTCTGACCGCCCCGCGCTTTACAGTGGGACGAGAATTACATTACAGCTGACACTGAAAACCGCCGCGGGGCCTGAAGCCAGTGAAACATGAAGGCTTTGACAGAATGTTTTTTCTTTCAATGAGAAATGAATATTTTCAGTCTCAGCTGAGAAACAGAGATGTCCGTTTTGTTTTTTTAACAACTTACCATTAGCAATAAAAAACAAAATCTGGAGGTAAAATGTTTTTAAAGGGATAGTTTACCCAAAAATGAAGTGAACTCTGTCATTATTTACTCTCCATCGCACAGATCTAAAGCATAGACTGTAAAAAGCGTGTCTCCGCTTCCTTCCAGTGAAGAAAAATGAAGCCAAAATATCCCAGTAATGGTCATTGTGGATTACGTCATTCAGAGCCCGAGGCTGTGCAGTCGTGATCCTGAGGTGGAAGTCCCGCCCACACAGCTGTCAATCAGGACGTCTCACCCCATTCTTATAGTATCAAATGAGCAACTAAAACTGAACTTACAGAGCAGAGCAGACGTCACAGTGACGTCACTTCCAGCTGCGCTCATGTGGTGGCAGAAAAATGTGTAAAATCCACAGAATAAGAGAAAAATGTTTTGTTGTGTCTTTCAGAATGCAAAAAATATAGACTGACAGCCTATTTCATTTTATCTCAACATAGCCTATTACATTTGTATTTCAAAATTCTGACTTTTCTGACTTCATTTGTGCGTTTATATCTCTCAGTTGTATGTATACATATATGTGTGTGTATATATATATATATATATATATATATATATATATATATATATGTATATATAGGTGTGTGTGTGTGTATATGTATATATGTATATATAGGTGTGTGTATATATGTGTGTGTGTGTGTATATACATATTGTATATATGTGTATATATAGGTGTGTGTGTGTATATACATATATGTGTATATATATATATATATATATATATGTGTGTGTGTGTATGTATATATAGGTGTGTGTAAATATAGGTGTGTGTGTGTATGTATATATATATATATGTATATATATGTGTGTGTGTGTGTGTGTGTATATGTATATATAGGTGTGAGTATATATATGTATATATAGGTGTGAGTATGTATATATATATATATATATATATATATATAATATGAATTGTGAGATATAAACTCGAAATTAACATTTTCATTCTTTTATTCCGTGATTTCAATAGGCTGTTACTGCAGAACGGGCATTTTCTGCAACCAGGTAGGCTCCGCCCCCACAAACAAAATGTCATCGCTGTTTGCAAACACATAATTGGTCTATTGGAGACACAAACACTTGAACATACGTCTGGGTGTTGAGAACTACCTAAAACCATATTTGGAAAAAATTATTTGAGGTATAAATGGATTTTTTTGTATGGCTCGCGTCCCATTCCATTACATGTAGAAGGCGGGGTTTATGACCTACACTGCAGCCAGCCACCAGGGGGCGATCAAAATGCATTGGTTTCATGATTCAGGACGTTTGTATGGCAAAACTGTATGACTATCTTTCTTTTATGGAACACAAATACAATTTTAAATTAATTTTAAGTCCATCTCTGCAAGACTGACTTTTCAGGGTAGGAGATGGACTAAAAATGAACTCCCAAACCTTACTGCCAGATTCTGGAAGATGAATTCTTCAAACGCTGGTACAAGAGGATGTTGTGCTGGTCCTTCAAGACTCACTCTCAATCTGTCAGTCTATAAAAACAGTCTTCATGTATTTTAATACACTTCAGCTTGTGATTCTTATTAAGTGTGGTCATTTTTTAGGATTCCTCGGTCTCCGAGATCCTGACACCTCGCACTTCAGGAGACTCCAGGTAGGTTCTGGAAAAGGGGGTTGCTGGAGACTGAAGTGTTCCTGATGGTTTCATTCTTAATTCTTCATCTTAATTCTTTTGCAGTTAACGTGTCTTTTCTTTACCACCTGTTTTTGTCTCACCCAATGAGAGTTTTGCTGCCCAAAATGGTCATGCTTTAACTTTGCAATTTCTAGTATAACATTAGTATTGCATCCTTCTCATGTGCATGAGTTTTTAAAAAAATGTGGCTCATATTCTCTGTAAAAGAAAACGTTCTTGATAATTATGCACATCTCAAGATAGGGTGTTTTTCAATTTCAGCCCTCATGAACAATTATATATACTTATAAATAATTAAATATGAAATTAATAGTCGTTATTAAGATCGATGTGGTTTGGAATTGGTGAAATGTGCTTGGGGGGGAAAAATGTGATCCGAATATGAACTGCAGAGCAGAAACAACCACTTTTAAAGGTTAAAGAACCAACTTTATGTAGAATCAATGAGCGTGACCTCAAGTCTTGTCACAGTTTAGACAGAAAATTTACAGACATCCATATTTTTATCTCAAAAATACAGTTACAAAATGGCGACAGCCACATTAACACCAGGTTTTGATTGAATCTGGGTGTCATCTGTGTAAAATTAAGACTAAGGGATATCAATAGCTGATCAAGACGGAATATATAAAAAGTAAGGGGCTCAGAATCGATCCCTGGGGAACACCAAGCTGAACTGAACAAACTTTGGACTTGCATCCGAAACGAACAGCCTACGGTCTGAGAGATGAGACTGGAACCCGTTTAATGCATTATCAGTAACACCAAAAACAGTTTCCAGACAAGCAAGTAAAAGAGAATGACATACAGTATCAAAAGCTGTACTCGGATCAACAAGGATCAGAACTGAAAGACAGCCAGAGTCCGAAGAGATTAACAAATCATTAGTGATCTTAACTAATACATGTTTCAGTGCTTTAGAGTTTGAAGAGGCTCAAAAAGACTGTTTAAAGTGAGAGAAACAACAATTCACCAGAATTTTAGAGAGAAAGGGAAACAGTGCACGTATATTACCTATTATTCCCATGGGAATTGACTAGGGGTGTGACGAGACCCCTATCCCACGAGACGAGACATGAGATTGGGTTCACGAGACGAGATTTTTATAGTATTTTTAAGAAATCCTCAATAATGAAACGTATGAAGGGAAAATAGTCTTTTATTCAACTGAAAATCATAAAATGCAAAAATGTTTTTTGAAATCAACTTGTAATGCATGTCATTTTACTTCTATTTTAATGAATTATTAAATGTTTTGCCACAAAATCAACCAATTGTTTTCTGCCCTGTATAATTTTACATGAGAAATCTCACTGAACTTCTTTCTACAGATTGAACATAAATTAAACAGTATAAATAAAATAAACATATAAATAAAAAATTCAAATAACACTTTAAGTGTCACTTTAACTGCAGTACAAAGTTGATCATTTCCCAGTCACTATTGATTGTGTGGGCTGTAACTGTTATATAGCTCTGCGAACACCGAGAAGTCCAACCGTCAGCAGTAATAGCGATGCTTTCTGCCTCTTTAGGGGCCGTTCACATATCGCGCCTAAAAAAGCGTGTAAAGCGCGGCCGCGTCGCTTCCTCCTACTTTTGCAAGCGTTCGGGAGCTCGCGCTTCTGTAGCGTCTGTCATTGCTATGCAATCATGAACTGTGCTCTCCACGACCATGAGGAAGTTTCATCAAGGGATAAATTGATTTTTAGCCCTTGCTTTAGCTTTACTACTAGATATATTTATGGAGATGAGATATAACAACCCCCCTGTACAGCTATGATCAGCTGTTCGGCTGAGATTTCCATGTTTTGTTACGGAAAGGTCGAAGATGATCGGTTGGTTCTTGTCACATGACCTGCGGTGCGCTTGCGGCATTCTGAAAACTTGAGATGTTTTCATCTCGCCGCGGCACAGGCGCGCCAGGAAAAAACGAGCGCGACGCGCCGCTTCCATTTTGAGCGAATGAAAATGTGCGCGATATGTGAACGGCCCCTAAGAGTCTGAACAACCTTGGCCGAGGTGTACGGCATAGTTTTCTTACAATGTTTACATATTGTTTGTGTCTTGTGTGTTATTCTTTCGCCGTTTATTATTTCTACTGGAAAACCAAAATGTTTCCACACAAAGGATTTGAAAGTGGCGGGAGCATCTTCAATAATAATTTCACCCTCACACTGATAGCACGACGAGACAACTTTTCACCTCGACGAGAAATCTCGTCACGTTTTAGTCTTGAGATCTCGTCACACCCCTAGAATTGACTGATTCATATTAAGTAGGCCATTTCAAATGGATCACTTATTATTTTACATTTTTAATCATTTAGCAGATGCTTTTATCCAAAGCGACTTACAAGTGAGCCAATTAGGGGTTAGGTGCCTTGCTCAAGGTGTCGAAGGATGAGAGAGTGCTGTTCATTCACAATCCCCAATTTCAATTCCTGCCAGCATGGTAATCGAACCAGCAACCTTGAAGTTACAAGCCTGACTCCCTCACCATTAGGCCACGACTACGACTACCACGACTACCCCCATACTTATACAGACTAATCAGTTGCAAAATTCCCATTTAAACGATAATAAAATTAGTCATTGTCCACGTCCCTCAGCAAATACAATGAATCTGTCATGACAGATCGCTGTATCTCCTCGTGAACCGATCATCTCTTCATACTAGTTCATTTATAGCATCAAATAAACATGAACTTGAAAAATTGTGTGTCTTTCCACGCTTGAAACAATATTCCTTCTGATGTTCATTCAAGTTCACCGACGTTAATCTACTAACTCCCCTGACTGCTTTGTCAGACAAAATGACGGATTCAGGGTTATGATTGGTCAGATCGCCTGTCAATCAAACTGTCGGCGAAGGGTCAATTCACAAATTTAACTGATTTGGTTCAATTCACCGACTCTGATGTGGTTGCAGTGGATCACAGAGGGGAAGATGTTCGTTAAATGTCTTTAATTTCAGTCTGTTCCTCACAGAGAATCCTTGTATAATGTAGTAAAGTCATTCTGAGGCATAAAAGGCATAAAAGCCTCAATGGCCATGGGGACTAATTACGAGCACAAAAGAAACCAATACAATTCCTCAAAATTTCCTTTTAAGTTAAGGAACGAAATGAGGGCGAGTAAATAATGACAGTGTTGATTTTGGCTGCACTGGCTCTTTAAATAGCCGGTATCTGTTGTGTTGCAGAGCCCAAGGCTTTGTGAGGGTCCAGCTGGGGGGCCGTATGTTTGGTGGGTCGTGGCCAGCTGTACGAGGACATCTTGAACTCATGTGGGTCACGAGGGTGTGGGGCTTCAAAATAAAGTGGCGAAGAGAAGCTGCACTTTCCCTGTCATGAATACTAATGCTGGGCCACCTGCTGGTCAACATCCCCCTACATCACGGCTACAGCTAATCATACTTACTGTTAATGTAGTTTATAATGAGCTACAGTTGTGGGTTTTTTTTTAGTATGATGCAAGCACATGAATTCATAATTAGGCAGATAATCTCAGTAACTCAATCAGACTGAGAAAATGGGAAGATGACTGGCCGGTGTGTGCCTCGAGATAAGGTATCTGTAAAGAACACTGCTGGGGCAATATAACATATTGATATTTGTTGAGAGTGGCGGCACAATATTGCAAAATCTCATCATTTTGGTGGCTGGGTGATGGATGTCTATAGGTGCAAAATTGACTTTTCTGTTATGACCAGCACTACCCCAGCAGTAATGGAAAAAAGATTGAGCCGATTGTGATGAAGATCTTCAGACACTGGAGCCTTTAGAAATTAGATTTGCATATATATTTATTTATGATTTGGAACAGCGATATGATCACGAAACGACACTATGCTACTAGCATATCTACAGCCAATGAGCGTGAGGATTCTCCTCCACATTTAGTACACAAACCGTACTATGTATAATTTGACATGAAACTGAAATTCTGCCTTTTCTTCCCTATTGTAACATATCCCAGTGAAATGGTGACAAATTGGGTCCGCCCTGAAAACGGGGATCTGTTAGGACCCCAAGCGATCCCATTGGTTCAAGTGACCCTTCTCACACCACACATCATGTTCTCATGCAGTGAAATATCCCGTGTCCAGAGAGGACACTGACATCACGTCGACAGACATATGAAACAGTTTCATATTTAAAATATTGTAATTTTTTAAAGAAGTTTAATCAATAAATAGCATCTAGTGTGTCTTTAATGTCGTGACAGATCGCTGTAGCTCCTCGTGAACCGATCATCTCTTCATATTAGTTCATTTATAGCATCAAATAAACATGAATGAACATCAGAAGGAATGTTGTTTCAAGTGTGGAAAGACGTGAGGACACACAATTTATCAAGTTCACCAACGTTAATCTACTAACTCCCCTGACTGCTTTGTCAAACAAAAAATGGCAGATTCGGGGTTATGATTGGTCAGATTGCCTGTCAATCAAACTTGTTTGCGAAGGGTCAATTTGCTTTTAAAAGGTATTCCTACAGAACTAAGTTAATAAATGCTGTTTCAACTATATTATAAATGACCATTTATGTATGTATTAGTTTATGGACTAGTATAGCATACATTAAGTTTATACACACCTTTGCACTTACCCAAAATGTATTCAGTCATCTTTAATCTAACTGTTAATATATTAAGTGAATATTTGGACATTAACTGTTGAGTGCAAGACATTACGTTAAATTGGATTTCTTACACATTATATAGTAAGCCATGTGTATTTTAAATATTATATAGACCCGATTTGTCATGACAACAGCATCTCAAACAGGAAAAACTGTCGGGCAGGACTTGATTTTGATTGGATGGTGTGATGTCATGTGTTAACTGGTGCCGTCACTCACATCATCAGAGAACAAACAAGATTGCAAAAAAAGTTATCATTGAAGCTTGAGGGCATGTGAATTTTTCAAAAAATATTTGCATGGATAGTCCATTTTGATTTCACCTGGCATTTATTCCTACCAGGTATTTTAGAACCATTTGCAAGAACAATTAAAACCAAATAATTTTTTTTTTTTAAATTACCTCTGTAAAACATACTCTATCATTTGACATGCAAATTTCTATGCCCTCTTAAAATATTATGAACTTGTGCTTTTATTTGGTCTAAATGTTCAATATACAAACTTAAAACAAAAGAAAGGAACAGACCATTAAATTTTTCAGGCTTAAGTCAAAGAAATATTTTTTAATTTTTTCCTTGTCAAATAGTAAATACTTTTTCCTTTTTGTTTTTACATCATTGCCACTTGATTTTTGTCTAGCAGTGACAAAAGGACTTCAAACACTATGAAATTTTAGTTGTAGTTCCAGGCCTAGAAGTCAAACAAAAACAAAGTCCTTGATCATTTTCCACAATTTCCGATCACCGTTTGAACCCTGTTGACAATTCTTAACCTAGAGAAGACACAACCATGCTTCAAAATAGTACATAGAGTTTATTTTGTTCTCTCATCAGTGGAGTTGTTAAAATATGTTGTCATTCTTGATGAAGTGCAACAGTAGAAGGCAAACAGGATTCTTTACATGCTAGATAGTCACTCACACACAACCATGATTCGACTTGGCAATTCCAAATAAAACCATACTTGCACTTGACCTGAAAGCGGGTGCTAGCAATACACAGGATTGCCCAAGCAGTAAAAACACGTTCCTTTAAGAAACAGGGAGAGAACGCTAAAACCAAATGCTAGGTTTCTCCTTTCCCCAATTCAAGTAGTTTTGTTTTTCTACAACAAATTCAAGTTCAATCTCAGAAATAAAAGGAAGTCCAGATAAAAGAAACAAAAATAATCACACTCCTGGGTCCTGGAGTGAGGGATGGAGACAGGGAACAGGGAAGCCATCTGTGTTAACCAGGGTGACTTGCATCAGCAGTGAATGACGTGGGAGCTGCCTCACTGACGTGGTCCTGCATAGCGGCCCTCGCTGGGTCCTGTGCCTCGACCGGCTCCGAAACTAGGTTTCTGAGCCATGCCTCCACGGGCGGGCGGTCCCCTTGACCCGCCTATCCTGTCACGCGGTCCCCCCGGGCCTCTGGGGCGGATGTCCCGCCTGTCACCTTCACGGGCCGAGCGGGTCTTCTTTTCCTCTACGTTCAGCCGAACATCTCCTCGCAGTTTAATGGGCTACAACAAAGAAAACGGTCACTGTGATGATCCTGCATTAGTCGAAACATCCCGTACCACACGGCGTCAGAAATTCACACATACCCGATTGCTGAGGATCTTCTGCACGGGCTCAGAGTCATCAAATACCACAAATCCAAAGTTGGGCAGCTTCCCACCGCTGTTGATTCTCAACTCAAGGACGGTGCCGTATTCTGCGCGAAAGCAAAACGCAGGTAAGAGGAGGATCTGATCTACATTCTAACATGCTATTTGGTGTTACTTACGTTCAAAGAATTCCTTGAGCTCGTTCTTGTCCACATCATGAGGTACGTTTCCAACAAAGAGTTGGTGGCTGTCGGGATACCGGACCGTCCGCCGCACCTCCGACTCTCCGCTCTCACCCTCCCTCACTGCTAAAACAGAAATCAAACCGATGACTCGTACGCTTTCAGGTTTCTAGTGAACAAACCATGATGTGTGCTTTAATTTAACTATTTCAACACTGTTTGAATGCAGACGTGAAGTTCATTTCAACACTCAGGCTGCCTTAAGCAATTTTGCCAGAGCCAATAACATAAATTCAGCTAATCAAGTCTTTCGTAAATATTTTAAAAGTGTAAAAATGGACCCATACTAGATTCATTACACTTTTGCACACCTCCTGGTCTCGATGTTCTTTGAGCTGGAGGGGGTCCTGGTCTCTGGTCACGTGGTCTCTGGTCTCTCTGGGGTCTCTGTGCTGTGGTCTGTGTTTCTGCTTTCACCTCTACACGTGGCTATGGATCAGACACAATTAATCACGCATGGCAATAAGGCTGGACATGAAGTGATTTAATTCAAATTCACTGAACCGCTACAAAAATTCCTTGATTAAGATCTACGGTTTACAGTAAGTCTCACTAGCTGTTGCGAATTTAACTTGTGCACAAATGTGGAATATCGTATAAAACATTTGCATATAAAAGTACAGTTTCCATCCAGTGAGTCAAACAGAACAAAATCCTCACTTACTGATAAACTGGCCCTAAATGTTACTAAGAAAAGTAGGAGAAGCCACATTATATAATAATTTTTTTAAAGTCTATAGTCGTGTTGTCAAAAGTACTGACTTTGGTACAAAAATTTGAATGTGACGGTTTGGCCATTGTTGATCCGATTCTTAAAACCTCTGATTGGCCATTGTGTTCACAAGCTCAACAGATATCTGTGATTGGCCTGCATTTTGCCTGAATGCCTCAGAGCAATAAACGCCGTCATGATGTCTTGCTTTCGGAGGCAGATGCCAGCTGCTTGTGAATGCAGTCATGCAAGACAGCTCTAAGAGGTAATAACACCAAACCAATTTGAAGACAAACTTTGCGCAGGCATTTCAGAATGATCAAAACAGCATTTCCGATGCCGTGTAACAAGATTGGTCTGCTGGTTAGACCAGTTATGCTGTCGCATCGCGCAAAGTCACAGCGCATCAAGGTATTCATTAAGTGTTCCCATCATAGTTTATGCGCATGTTTTCTTACCGGATAAATTTATCCGTCTCAATTCAGCGCATAGGCTTATGCACATTAGTAGTATTTCCATCCAGCAATTTTTTACGCATTATCCCGAAATGCACATTAAAATAGGTAGATGATAACATAGCTAATCTTGGACTTTACATTCAAATTAGGTGAGGGAAAAGATTTCCTAGACCAATATTAAATATTCTTTAATTGGAGTAAAAGAGCCTGTTGTGAGTGTCTACCTGTGTAGATGGGACTCGGACAACATGTGGAGGGACTCCTGTGGCAGGGACCACTCCTCCCGGTGGGAGATTCTTGCTAGTGACTGAAGCCCATGAAGATGGCTGAAAACAATAAAGCATTTAATCTCACTTATCCGGTTTGTGTTGACAACAGCTTTACAGATGCAGGTCTGTTGACATAAGAGACTCAACAGACAGTGATGAATGAGGGTGGTCTTACCCGGTTGTCCTCTGGCATGGAGGGTGTGGTGTCAGCAGGTGTGGGCGAAGGGGAAGACCTCTGAGTCTTTTCCTCGACTTGAACCTCAGGCTGGCTGACGGGCTCTGGTTTCAGCTCCACAGCTGCTGGCTCGGGCTCCACCTCTGCTTCAGGCTCAGGCTGGGGCTCTGGAGTTACAGACACCTCTTCTTGTGGCCCCTCGGGCTCCACGCTGTTAAAGCACAGACTTGCATGAAACCACACATCAGTGGTAAAAAGCTAATCATCACTTTCTAGAGGATATCATACTGCGATAACTTAAGGTTACAGAAGTGATGCTTATCGAGTGAATCAAAATCAGTGCATGTGGTAGGGTGGTGCGATTAATCATAACAAATTTTTCGATTCCATCTTACAGCGATTATGAAAACAATATAACTGACACTGTGCCGCTACCGCACGCTTTCGTTCCTCCCCAAGCCAAACTTCACATCCAAATCAGCCAAATGTGTGTAGTAAAATATAGTTCTCTGTTGCTAAATTGCAGGACGTGCTTGATATTAAACAGTGTTGTTAAACGCACATTAAGCCACGAAAGAGATACTGTTCCCTAGGTGGCTTTCTGTGCACGCTCTGAGACGGAGCTGAACGCACTTAAGCAAAGTATACAGTGAGCTTCGGATATTACCTAAACGGCCTACACACAAAAATGCCGTCGGTTATGTCTTGAATTAATGTAAAGAGTTGAGAAAGAAAACAAGTGTAACAGTATACTGGATTCGTGCAGCTCTTAAAGTGACAGCAGACTAATAAACTTGCTGCAGTCTGTCATTATTGTTAAACAACAAAAGACAAAGAAATTCACTCACTGCTCTTGAATGAAAATTTACATAGTTTTAATAAGGATTAGTCTATATTTTAATGTACACAGCGGTATTATTTTACAATTGATCATTTATTGTCTATTACATCTAAATACCACTGGTTAGTATATCTTCCTGAAAAACCTAAAGCACTGTTTATTTCAGTTGTAATTAATTTATTTATTCTTATTGTACTGATTTATCTTTTGTAACCATTTTGAGAACATTTTATTTACATTAGCTAACATAGAACTAGTTTTTGCTGAAGTACTGATATTGTGATATTTAAAGTTATTCATAATATGAAATAAGGCTTTGTTCATATCACCCACCAATAATCAGAGTTCAATCTTGATTTTGTGAGCAAAAATAATAATGATTTGTCATAATCGATCAGCACTAGTGTGTGGTTTGTTTTGACTTACAACACAACCACATGATTTGCATGCTGCTTTACTCAAGTGATTACCAAACTGAACGATTTTAAATGAGCCGCAAAAAATGAATACAAGTTACCAAGGTGTCTGTTCGTAGTATCCAGCAGACTCCTCCTGGACCACCTCAGGTGAGTGCACTCGCTCCAGCTCCTCCACGTCCTCCTCAGACTCTGTGAACAACAGGAGATGAATGAAGTCATCTGCTCACAGCGAGAGCGTTTGGGAGACGGATTACTCTAAAGATGCCCGAAATACATCAACAATATCCGCGTCTCACCCTCAGGAGGTTCTGAGTCCGAGTCCCCGAACACTTCATCCTGGTACCGGAAGATATCGTTGTGTACGTAGAACTTATTTGCAACGGTTCCCTAAAAGATTACAACAATTAAGAAAAGAAATCACATTGTTTCTCATTTAGATAAAGTAAAGTTAATTTGATCTGCCCATTGCCATTTTATGAGCTACCCTTAAAAACCTTCACTAATCAGACGCCAAGTCGGCACACTTTTCAGCAGGGGAATTTCTATTTAGTCAGTCAGTGATTACTGAACATCAAGGAATAATTATTTTAATTCAAACAGATGCTAATGAATCAACCAGTTCAGTGTGAACACGCTCGATCAAGTCGATGAATAGAATATACTAAATGCGAGACGGTGAATGCACAGACTGGACATTATAGTTCGCGAACAAAGCTTAAAGTATTCCCTTATCCACATTCCGCAAACATGCACATTAGCGAGGGATCCCGGTGCCAGAAAATAATGCCGAAAAAGACAGATGAAGAGGAATGCAGAAAATGAAGTATCTCGGAGGATTAACCTTTACTCCATACAAGAAATATCTAGCCAATGATTTCTTAAATGTTAGAAGCAACAAGATCTCGCAATATTAAAACGTGACTATTTTTTTTGTCTTAGTAAAAGTGGTCCCACAATATCAGCATGATGGAGTTGAGCATCATATTGTTCTTTTACTTGTTCATACTCAGAATGTAGAGCTGAAACAGGGTTGCATAAACTAATCGCTAAAATCGTTAATCAATCGTCGACAACGAATGTCATTGATTAGTCTTGTCTGCTCACCGTGCACAGAAAACTTCCTCCAGTCGCGTCAAATTACAGCACTGAATAACATTTCTACGGACAAAATGCATCTAAAAATAGTGGAGGAAACTGAATGAAAGGTATGTGATCCAAGTTGCCCAAAACATGAGAATTCTTCATTTTAAACTTCAAGCTAATGCATTAACGTAATGTTTAACATGGCGTGCCCTGTCAGGCGCTTTGACAGATGCTGTTTAATGTACATTTCCTCAGAGCAAAACCTTTATTTTACAGTTATATCCTTATCTGTAAGTGTTAGAAATTCACACGAGCATTTACACTTTGCACGAAGGCTCGTCCTGACAGTCTGCGTTAAACTTCAGACTTTACTGAATGAGCGCCGGCACGTGCCAACAGCGCAAAAAACTATTCATTTTACAGAGTTATTTGTTGGATGTTACATTTAGGTTAAACAGTCAACATGTAAATCAAGTGTTTTATGAGAGTGGTAACTGTAAAGAGATAACTGTGTGTATTTGAATATAAACGCAAGACGCCTCTAACATTTACAAGATAAAGAAATGACAGGTTACTGTGTCCAGAGTGAGTGTGTATGTTGCATCTGTTAACACAAAGTTTGCATTTTTCTTTATTATCTATATTGTAATATTAATTTTTAATGTTCAAGGTTTATGTTTTCATAGCATTCAGTTTGTTTGAAGTACAGCATTGCGCAGAATGTGGAATAGTGTCAATAAAAACAGACAATCTGTCTTTTGTTCGATTAATTGAAGAAATAATCGGCCAACTAATCGATTATTACAATAATCGTCAGTTGCAGCCCTAAACTGAAATGGCATTACAAAATACCAGAAGCGGGGCATTTCGTGGACAAGAATCCATGAACTGCATTAGACCATTTTCTAAGGCTGCACTAGAGATGCTCTTAATTAACTGGCTAGAATTGACCAATTAATCAGTTTGAAAAGTAATTAAGTTATTATGAAACATTTGCTGCATAGTAAAATACGCCACACATACAAGTGTGTTTGAGAGACAAAAAAAGCAAGTCACGTATACATATTCCTGATGTATTTTGATGCTAAACTATAAAGTAAACTAGGCTTTATACTTCACTCGCGTTCCAAACATCATCCTTCACGTGCGCAGAAATGTGCTGGTGGTCACACAGAACAGCGCAGATTGTACGACGGACTATTAAAATTGAACAGTGTAACTTTAACTGTTTTATTATGATAAAACGGGCAATGACGTTAAAGTTAACTCTAGAACTGACAACTTTGCTTTACTCCGTGTGCAGAAGCGTTGCAAGTGTGTGCTGTGACTCTAGAATGATGTCTGTGACTCAGGATAAAAATGTGTTTTCTTTTGACGTGTGCTAATAGCAACATAAACACGAGAATCCATAATTTCATTTCAATTCGAATGTAACATTCTTGACGGTTAATGAGCTTGGGTTGTCGGTTAGGGGGAAAGAAAACATCCCTAGGATGCATGATACATTAATAACATTTAAAAAAAAAAAAAAAACATCCCTAGGATGTATGATACATTAATAACATTTAAAGTTATTAATGTATCATCCCTAGGATGCATGATGCATTAATAACATTTAAAAAAATAATATAGTATAAGGTTTTTGTGAAATCAAATGATGCACTTCATTAAAATTAATATATGTGGTTTCAGATTCACTTTTCCCATTTTGCAGGTCTTTAGAATTCAGTCTTCACTCCTCACATTAACAATGGTCTGCATTGGCAGAAGTTCAAAGATAATAGTGTGGTCTTAATTAGAACACATTTGTGAAAAATCTTCATACCTCAGGCGCCAGAACAAACGTCTGCATGAACTTCCTCATGGGCTGCATGTTATTGGACAGCTCCCCCAACACTTGCACCACCACTCCCTCGTTCAGGGTGGCGTGGGCATCGACATGCCTGATCTTAGTGTGACAATCGCGGAAGCTGAGAGCCATCACCTTCTTATGGATTTCCTGTTCAAAAAGAGCAACGGCATTGCTACACTGAACCATAACCAGTACTAAATATAAAAAAATAAAAAGTCACAACACTTGTATTAAAACTCACAGACTGTCCATAGACTGCTTCAGCTGGTTTGCCATTATTATCCAGACCACCATGTACATAAGACGAGTTTTTGCCGTAAAACCTGAGAAAGACAAGGTTTAAATGTACCATATTTTAAACATGCATTTAACAGTAAGGGATTGTGATAATCTTCATTTGTCGAACAAAGGAAATCAGATTACGAAGGCAGCGAATCCTCACCTGTGCAGGTAGTCGGGGGCCTGGTTCAGCAGGGTGTAGTACTGTCGGACAAACTCTCGCCCGACAAGCTGGGCACTTGGCTTCTCCATCACCATTTCTTTGGTCAACTGGTTTCAACTAAAATGAACAAAACAAATATTTTTCTCTTGATGAACACAACTGTCACGTAACATCACGTGCTCCTCCAGAGAGTCATTAACAAGATGGGCGAGTTTGACCATTTCTATTTCTGGTTGAACAACTTATCCTGTTAGGAAAGACCCTTTAGTGAAACCGAAACAAATCCTTTGTTAAGCCCAATCGAGATCGACAAGCAAAGAAGCCATTTCACGTCGATATCGCTATAGATTTCCATTGGAAATGGTCACACCCTACATGGACAGCAGTTGGTTTAGCTGCTCACGTAGGGTGGGACATTATTGCCATTAGAAAACCGAGTCTTAATTGGATGAATCCATTGTGAGACGGACTCAAGTCACGTAAGGCCCGAACGCGTTGCCATCTTGAGTCCTTTGTGATCACGTCGGACATATGATCATATTAGAAATCATATTTCTCACAAATATAGGCCGAATTGGTTATCTTTAAATCGCCATTCATGACTCGTGCGCGTGCACTTTGTCGCATAAGCTACAGCATTACCTACAATAAACGATAACATTACACATAGGTGGGAGAAATGAGTTTAAAGAATGTATAAAACGTGTATTACATTGTAATAACTGAGCAAACGCGGGATCGCGCTTTGCAAATGTCGGCTGGTGGTGAGGTGAGCTAAAGCTAATCCTCTCAGCGTCGAGCAACAAAAACCCACCCAGCGGCCTAACCGCGAGTTTTTCCGCTTAAGATCTCGATTATCGCGTATTATTTTAACATTGGAACTTATTTCATATGAAAAAAGTCGGAATTTTGGATTTACACTAAATAATTGCGGCACAAAAAGCACATGGCTATTAGCTGCGCAACGAGCTAGCGGATTCAGCACGCTAACCTGACTGGAAAAGAAAACAAAAAAAACTAGCGCAAAATATTTTTTTCATAATTGAATTCCATAAAAACTTACCAAGAGGGAATCAGTAATGTATGTTTGGGTTGAGTCTGAAGTGATTTGAGGTGAAGCGCCGGTAGCTGTGAAGCTTTAGCTCAGACACTGGCTGCAGCGCGTGTGGCGAAGTGCCGGTTTCACATTAGCTCCTACTAAATCAACCGTCTGATCGCAGAACCTGACAGCCAATCAGAGCGACGCAGTGGATTTGCGCATCCTATCAGCGTTCGTCCTCTTGCAAAGCCCCCCCCAGATCACCCAATTAGCATAAACTATACAGGCATGTTTGAAAGCGAGAGTGAAACAAGGGATCGGAGCAAGGTTGTTAGGCCCACACGGACACCTAAAGTTACGCAGCAGCTGAACTTTGCGCATTTTGTTTGCGAAACTAACGAGTTGCCAGGTGATTAGAAACTACACCACAAACATTCAAGTGAGAAAAGATGTATGAAAGAAAGAGTGTGTTTGAGGGATTCTTGGGAAGTGAAGAAAGTGTACAGTATAGGTTTAATTTCTCTTCAGAAGCCAAAATACATGAAAAAATCTATATTTTTTGCATTATTATATGGTTTAACAGCATTCTGTTTATTTAAGTATAGGCCTATATATGCGTATTTATACATCATTTGTTGTACAGACTTTGCTATATTGAGTTAGCTACTTAAAAATCACAGTTTAGGTTTTATTTCTCTTCAGAAGCCAAAATACAAGAAAAAATATAATTTTTTTGCATTATGATATTTTATTACAGTTTAACAACATTGTTGTTATCAAAATATCTAATTATTTACTCTTTTGTAATTAAACAGTTAAGTATAGGCCTATATTTGCGTATTTATACATCATTTGTTGCACAGACTTTGCTATATTGAGTTAACTACTTAAAAATTACAATATATGTTTAATTTCTCTTCAGAAGCCAAAATACAAGAAAAAAAAATCTTTTGCATTATGATATTTATTTTATTACAGTTTAACAGCATTGTTGTTATCAACATTTCAAATTATTTACTCTTTTGTAATTAAAACAGTTTGTTTATTTAAGTATTGGCCTATATATGCGTATTTATACATCATTTGTTGTACAGACTTTGCTATATTGAGTTAGCTACTTAAAAATCACAGTTTAGGTTTAATTTCTCTTCAGAGGCCAAAATACAAGAAAAAATCTATATTTTTTCCATTATGTTATTTTATTACAGTTTAACAACATTGTTGTTATCAAAATATCTAATTATTTACTCTTTTGTAATTAAAACAGTTTGTTTATTTAAGTATTGGCCTATATTTGCGTATTTATACATCATTTGTTGTACAGACTTTGCTATATTGAGTTAGCTACTTAAAAATTACAATATATGTTTAATTTCTCTTCAGAAGCCAAATACATGAAAAAAAAAATCTTTTGCATTATTATATTTATTTTATTACAGTTTAACAGCATTGTTGTTATCAAAATATCTAATTATTTACTCTTTTGTAATTAAAACAGTTTGTTTATTTAAGTATAGGCCTATATATATATATATATATATGCGTATTTATACATCATTTGTTGTACAGACTTTGCTATATTGAGTTAGCTACTTAAATACAATATACGGTAGGTTTAATTTCTCTTCAGAAGCCAAAATACATGAAAAAATCTGTATTTTTTGCATTATGATATTTATTTTATTACAGTTTAACAGCATTGTTGTTATCACAATATCTAATTATTTACTCTGTGGTAATTAAACAGTTAAGTACAGGCCTATATATACGTAATTATACATCATAGTAATATTTGTTGTTCAGACTTTGCTATATTGAGTTAGCTACTTAAAAATTACAATATAGGTTTCATTTCTCTTCAGAAGCCAAAATACAAGAAAAAATCTATATTTTTTGCATTATGTTATTTTATTACAGTTTAACAACATTGTTGTTATCAAAATATCTAATTATTTACTCTTTTGTAATTAAAACAGTTTGTTTATTTAAGTATTGGCCTATATTTGCGTATTTATACATCATTTGTTGTACAGACTTTGCTATATTGAGTTAGCTACTTAAAAATCACAGTTTAGGTTTAATTTCTCTTCAGAGGCCAAAATACAAGAAAAAATCTATATTTTTTGCATTATGTTATTTTATTACAGTTTAACAACATTGTTGTTATCAAAATATCTAATTATTTACTCTTTTGTAATTAAACAGTTAAGTATAGGCCTATATATGCGTATTTATACATCATTTGTTGTACAGACTTTGCTATATTGAGTTAGCTACTTAAAAATTACAATATATGTTTAATTTCTCTTCAGAAGCCAAAATACATGAAAAAAAAAATCTTTTGCATTATTATATTTATTTTATTACAGTTTAACAGCATTGTTGTTATCAAAATATCTAATTATTTACTCTTTTGCAATTAAAACAGTTTGTTTATTTAAGTATAGGCCTATATATGCGTATTTATACATCATTTGTTGTACAGACTTTGCTATATTGAGTTAGCTACTTAAATACAATATACGGTAGGTTTAATTTCTCTTCAGAAGCCAAAATACATGAAAAAATCTGTATTTTTTGCATTATGAAATTTATTTTATTACAGTTTAACAGCATTGTTGTTATCACAATATCTAATTATTTACTCTGTGGTAATTAAACAGTTAAGTACAGGCCTATATATACGTAATTATACATCATAGTAATATTTGTTGTACAGACTTTGCTATATTGAGTTAGCTACTTAAAAATTACAATATAGGTTTCATTTCTCTTCAGAAGCCAAAATACAAGAAAAAATCTATATTTTTGCATTATGATATTTTATTACAGTTTAACAACATTGTTGTTATCAAAATATCTAATTATTTACTCTTTTGTAATTAAAACAGTTTGTTTATTTAAGTATAGGCCTATATATGCGTATTTATACATCATTTGTTGTACAGACTTTGCTATATTGAGTTAGCTACTTAAAAATCACAGTTTAGGTTTAATTTCTCTTCAGAAGCCAAAATACAACAAAAAAAAATATTTTTTGCATTATGATATTTTATTACAGTTTTACAGCATTGTTGTTATCAAAATATCTAATTATTTACTCTGTGGTAATTAAAACAGCTTGTTTATTTAAGTATAGGCCTATATATGCGTATTTATACATCATTTGTTGTACAGACTTTGCTATATTGAGTTAGCTACTTAAAAATTACAATATATGTTTTATTTCTCTTCAGAAGCCAAAATACAAGAAAACAAAATCTTTTGCATTATGATATTTTATTACAGTTTAACAGCATTGTTGTTATCAAAATTTCAAATTATTTACTCTTTTGTAATTAAAACAGTTTGTTTATTTAAGTATATGCGTATTTATACATCATTTGTTGTACAGACTTTGCTATATTGAGTTAGCTACTTAAAAAATACAATATAGGTTTAATTTCTCTTCAGAAGCCAAAATACATGAAAAAATCTGTATTTTTTGCATTATGAAATTTATTTTATTACAGTTTAACAGCATTGTTGTTATCACAATATCTAATTATTTACTCTGTGGTAATTAAACAGTTAAGTACAGGCCTATATATACGTAATTATACATCATAGTAATATTTGTTGTACAGACTTTATGCTATATTGAGTTAGCTAATTAAAAATTACAGTATAATAATATCGCTATACAAATGAAATGTCTCAGTAGAGTAATGACATTTCTAATAATGTCGTGAAAATTTATATGGGGAACGTGATCCTGACATTTATTGGGTGGCTTGTGATGACTGCAACCCACTGAAGTTAACCCATTTTATATATATTCAAATCCATATAATTCCACAGAACTGCATTAGAGTTTAATATTTGCAAATATGAATATATTTAGATCGTATATTGTCCATTAGGGGGCGACACGCTTCCCATGAATGCAACAATTTGCAGTTGAAGACGATCCTGCCTTTGTTTCCCAAATGCAATTGTGAGGCAACACTGTTGGCACGATGTGCTTTTGGGAAACAGCCCAGATTTCACATTTATTTGCATTTTTAAACTATAATGTATCTGCCAACAATCATGACTAATAAATCCCACCAAATTATCAACAGCTCTCATTAGTTGATTGTTTAACTGAACATTTTACAGTTTAAGATGGTTAGTTCACCCAAAAATGAGCATTATATCATTAATTCCTCACCCCATGTCTTTGTTCATCTTCAGAGCACAAATGAAGATATTTTTGATGAAATCTGATGACTCAGTGAGTCTCTATTGACAGCAAGATAATGAACACTTTAAAACAGTTCATGTGAGTACAGTGGTTCAACCTTAATATTATAAAGTGTTACTTTTTGTGTGGCAAGTGATTTCAAACCACTGCTTCGAAGCTTTACGAATCTTTTCTCTCGAATCAGTGGTTCGGAGGATAGATATAATAAATACATAGACGCCTCATTGGCCGCTTTGGAACGTTGCTGCGATACGTCAACGCGTCCGCCATATTGGTGAGGGCAAGACTGCGCTGTAAACTAATGCAAGTAAAACTGGTGAGTTGCGTTTTTTTTGTTTACATTTATTAACCGATTTCAGTGGTTTATGATGTACAAAAAGTTCCATCCCTGATTATTTAAAACCTCGATAGTAGACTTTAAAAAAATATTTATTTTAATAGTCAAAGCTCAGACTTGTCCTGTATTTGGCTGCTTTATTCTTGTGAAGACGCCCATAATGAGATCATTTAAAGTTTAGCTTTTCTTGTGTTTAGAATTGACCACCATTGTGAAAATGAAGCAAATCGTCAAATACAAATCACACACGCTGGAAAAACCTTCCCTTTTTACAGCTACTTCCCACCGTCTCCTCAACTCTTTGTCTCTGGGAAACCTTCAATGTGTGGGAAAAGTAAGCTAGCCAGCTAACTAACGTTACAGTGATTCACAGTGTCAGTCACCTCACCGAAACGAGTCTTAAAAAGTCGGTTTTAAGAAAATAAAGATGCATATTTAAATGTCAGGAAATTTAGTTTATAAAATAAGATAATATACACTAAAACTATAATATAAATCATGTAAACTCAACTTTCACAGCTAATTAGCGACATCGCTGGCTATTTTCTGACTGACTCCGGTGGCCAACTACTATCAACATCATTATATAATGACCAAATACAACCAGAAACAAATGTTCAGTCTTACCTGTGAAAGGTAATTCCCTGAGACCTGTGTTCAATTGTGTGGTGATCTGTACAGCCCCAAGCAGCACACCATTTTTCTCAATTATGAGCGTTATGGGAACGTTTCCCTGCACAATATGGCGGCGCTGTTGACGTACGATCCAGCGGCCAATGGGGCGTCTACGTATTTTATTATGTCTACATATGAAACTGTCAAAGTCACGTGAAGTAATGAAATTTTGAACGTAACGAAGCCTCGTTTACTGAAATCACGTGACTTTGGCGCTCCGAACCACTGATTCGAAACAAAAGATCTGTAAAGCTTCGAAGCAATATTTTGAAATCATCCATCACTAGATATTGTTGAAAAGTCGTTATGTTGACGCACAAAAAGTATTCTCATCGCTTTATAACATTAAGGTTGAACCACTGTAGTCACATGACCTGTTTTAAATATGTTTTAGTGTCTTTCTGGGCATCTGAAAGTGTTCATTGCTGTCAATAGAGACTCACTGAATCATCAGATTTCATCAAAAATATCTTCATTTGTGTTCTGAAGATGAACGAAGACATGAGGGAGAGGAATTAATGACAGAATTTTCATTTTTGGGTGAACTAACACTTTAAAATGGGAGGTGATTGAGACACAACCCAGGCCTTTATATAAAGTGTGGCTATAATATTAAAAAGTTTTTGGTTTTGTTTTCTTTGTTTGTTTTTTTGGGATGGAAAAACTAATATCACACTGTTAGAAATTGCTGTTAATTTACGGCATATTTTCAACAGTATAATCCTGTTCCGTTCAAAAGCAGTACTTTACCGTTATTTTGTGAAATGACGTAGACAAAATATAACAGCATTTTACCGTATTTACTGCTCGAAGGAAATAAATCAGTACTTTACAGTATTTTCAGAACAGAAGACTCCAGTTAGCACGCATGGATTTTCAACTGTTTTTCTTCTGATATTTTTTTTAACATTGGGTACATTTAAACACTGAATCCTTTTTGCTAGCAGTGCACAACTCAATAGCTTATACAATACCATGTAGTATATTTGTATTACACTAAAATCCTGTAAATATGCCCTTTTGTGAAGAGCTGAAACTAAACATCCACAAACTATAAATGCGTTTCTCAGAATTTTACTGTAAAATGTAGAAACAGTTTTTTGCTGTATTTGCAAAAACAGCAGCCAATTGTAAATCTCACCAACAGGAAGACACCATTAATTTAACAGTAACTTGCTGGCAACCGTGCTGCCAGTTCTTGACTGTTTTTTAATAAACAGTAGCCAACTGTAAATTTCACCAACAGTAAGATACTGTTATTTTACAGTATCTTGCTGGCAACCGTGCTGCCAGTTCTTTACTGTTATTTAACGGGAAAATTTTTAACAGTGCAGCTCTAAAGCATGAAGGAATTACTCTCAATCCTTTCTGACACTGGCAGTGAGTATGTTATGTGGCTATTTTGTGATTAATGTTGAGACTTTTAAAGGCTTTTGTATTAGTAAAGTTGTGGATTTCGTGATCTTCACCAGCATTCTGTTTTTAGGGTTAAGAAGGAGCGGAGAAGAGTGTTTCACCCCTCCCGCTGCAGAAGTGGGCTGGACCGAGCAGCACAGTGTTCTGGCTGGAGCTCTGCCATTGTTTGAGATTCCTGACGTGAGTGTCTGGCTGAAAGGGTAAGCCTGGTGCCTGGGTAAATCCTGCTCTTTCTCTCTTTCTCTGCTTTCCCATGACTGTCTATCCCCACTGAGACCATCGACTCTCTTTCCCATGCTTCATGCAATACATGCAACATACTTGAAACATGGTTCTGTTTGAGTTCCAGCCATAATAGAGCCTGAATTAAAGGTTTTTTAGAAATATATGAACATAAAATAGAGTGAAAAAGCATGACTTTAAGCAAAAACAAACATTGCCCTCTTTTCTGGAATAACCCAAAATGTTTTAGAAATTTCTCTCCACATGAGTTCTCCGATATCTAAAGTATTAGAAAACAAATCTATGTGCTTGTTGAAAGGGCTGTTTCAGTGATTTGTTGATGTTTTTCAGCATTTAACTGTTTAGAGCAACCAGTTAAACACTGAGGTAGCCACACCGGCTCATAGGCTTAAAAATAATCCTGTAAATACAGGTTCCTAAAATATATATTTTTAAAAGCAAAGGAAATTACGTAAACATCCACTCCACCCTCGAGGAAACTACAAACATATGTGTTCCAGATTTTTAGCCCCACAGTATACAGAGCTCCCGCTGACCATGCATGCACCATTGTTTTTCTTTGCACATTTACAGTGTTTATGTTGTCATAATCATATTTACTTCTTTGCTAAAATGATCTTGGGCGTCAGAATAAAACAAATGATTTGCAAACATTATGTATGACAAAGTTTGCCCATAGCAAACATTAAGGAATAAATGTGTTATGCAGTTATGAACCCGGGGGAAACGGATCAAGACAAACGGATAAATGCATGCAAAGATTGAGTTTGGAAATTTCAGTAGCTTTTATTTTTTGTAAAAAGATTCATAGTGCTCACATTGTGGCAAATGCATGTGAACATGTTAGATGGAGAAAAAAAATCTCATCCTGCGAGATTCTGTCCTCTCGAATTCAAATAATATTTCCTTTTATTATTCAGCTTTTTAAACACTCAACATTTGGCCCTGATTTCTGACAGGAAACAATATGCAAATAAAAAACATCAGCCTGTCGCTGTTCAGGACTCAAATTAAAAGACGTTTTCAGATTTAATAAAGAAATCAATACAATAAATCCACCACCAAAGAGTGCAACAAACAAAACTAAAAGTTTATAAAGCAAGCAGAAAGAACATTTATTTGGAAACTTTATTTTGTTTTTGTACATTTCCACCAACTCCAAACTTACAATTCAAGCCCTGATTCTGAGTTAAAAAAAAAAAAAAAGTTGCGGATCCATTTCCAAAGCAAAAAAAAGTGTTTTTGCAACATACATAGTTCATCATATTTAACTCTCTCTTTAATACAGCCTGTCCAACATTTGTTTTACCAACTTCAACTAACTTAAAAATGGGCAGTGTTCAATCACTCATTGTGATAGTTACCGTGTGAATTGTGCACTTTGTTTTTAAACATTATGAATGTTTAGTGGTATATGCAGGTTGTTAGAAATCGCAATTAGCACCTTTACTTTGATTTTAACTTAAGGGTTAGCACCTCGCCCCAATAGTAACTAGGAAGCGTCGATGGTAGACGCACTTAGATGACAAGGTCCTTGTCGACGTCCTCTGAAAGCAGAAAACGGCCAAAGTTAGCAAATAAAATGAAGTGAACATTAAAAAAAATATGATTTGCATGGTCAGAAACTCACGCTCTTTGATTCCAAAGCAGTTGGCCCACTCCTCCAGAGCGATGTACTTGTCCTGGTCAGCATCGCACTGCTCAAAGAAGCTGGTGGTGCAGTGCTCCATTGGGATGAGAGGAGCGCGTAGAGGGGCCAGCTCGGTGTGGGACAGGAACCTGAAATAATGCATGAAATAATGCATTATTTTTTTGACATATTAGCTAAAAGGTACTGTTAGGTGAAAGCTTTTATAACTATAACACTTAGCTGAACCATCAAGCTTTCAGTAATTATTATTATAAACATAATTTTCTCAGGTTTGGATCTAAAACTAGCTAAAATAGCTGTGAAGATGAGCTAAACATACCCATCAATGGGGTGCTGGTCGAGCTGTCCAAACTGCCAGTGAACAGGGAAGATGTACATGTTGTAGTTCTTTTCAAAGTCCAGGGCCAGAAGGTCCAGAGAATGATCACCGGCCTGCAGCCTCTTCTCGTTCTCGTAAATCTTCTTCACCTAAAAACACAAGGCTTGGCATTTCAGAGGTTTCACCACTTGGTTTTTGACTATATTTTTTAGTTATGCACTCACAAAATATTTAGGCTTAAATTTAAGATTTATGCATTTGAATTTCATAAGAAAAAAAAAAATCTAGCTAAACAGTTTTAACATAAGGTAATGGATAGTCACACATAAATGAAACTCCAATGAAATAAATAAATCATAGTTTATTTATAACTGTTTGCATTTGATGTTATATTAATGCCTTATTCTGCATAACCATATTCTATATCCCTATAGCTTACTAACTATTAATAAGCAGTAATTATGAGTTTATTGATGCAAAAGTCATAGTTAATAGTCGGTTAATAGTGAGAACTGAGCCCTAAGCTAAAGCGTGACCTCATATTTTTCTAAAATGCATTTATTCAAATAGCTTAGTATCAGCATAAATCTGTTAAGTGTTTATTCAATTAATATGAACATGGTTAAATATGGTTAGCTGTTATGGTTAGATTTATTGATGATAAATATATAAGCTCAGTTATTGCATATTTTAAACATTCAGTTTATTAGTACTATTACAGAAATCTTTCCTGCCTCTTATTAATTATCTGATAAATAGTTTGTTAAATCCAAAAGGATGAAAATTTTATATGAAATTCAAATACATAGGCATAATACGGAAAAGCAAGAGTGCGCGGTTTCATTCCCTCGATTTGTTAAATCATGTGCACAATTTACTGTTTCGTTCCCTCGATTTGCTAAATCGTGTGCACGACTTACTGTTTCGCTCCCGTGATTTACTAAATCGTGCGCACAATTTACTGTTTTGTTCCCTCGATTTGCTAAATCGTGCGCAAGATTTACTGTTTCGTTCACGCAATTTGCTAAATCGTGTGCACGACTTACTGTTTCGTTCCCGTGATTTACTAAATCGTGCGTACAATTTACTGTTTTGTTCCCTCGATTTGCTAAATCGTGTGCAAGATTTACTGTTTCGTTCCCTTGATTTTCCACATCGCGCGCAAGATTTACTGTTTCGTTCACGCAATTTGCTAAATCATGTGCACGATTTACTGTTTCTTTCCTGCGATTTGCTAAATCATGTGCACGACTTACTGTTTCGTTCCCGCGATTTGCTAAATCGTGTGCACGACTTACTGTTTCGTTCCCGCGATTTGCTAAATCGTGTGCACGACTTACTGTTTCGTTCCCGTGATTTACTAAATCGTGCGTACAATTTACTGATTCGTTCCCTTGATTTTCCAAATCGTGTGCACGACTTACTGTTTCGTTCCCGCGATTTGCTAAATCGTGTGCACGACTTACTGTTTTGTTCCCGCGATTTGCTAAATCGTGCACACAATTTACTGTTTTGTTCCCTCGATTTGCTAAATCGTCCGCAAGATTTACTGTTTCGTTCCCTTGATTTTCCACATCGCGCGCAAGATTTACTGTTTCTTTCCTGCGATTTGCTAAATCGTGTGCACGACTTACTGTTTCGTTCCCGCGATTTGCTAAATCGTGTGCACGACTTACTGTTTCGTTCCCGCGATTTGCTAAATCGTGCGTACAATTTACTGATTCGTTCCCTTGATTTTCCAAATCGTGTGCACGACTTACTGTTTCGTTCCCGCGATTTGCTAAATCATGCGCACAATTTACTGTTTTGTTCCCTTGATTTTCCAAATCGTGTGCACGACTTACTGTTTCGTTCCCTCGATTTACTAAATCGTGCGCACGACTTACTGTTTCTTGTGCATTATTTAGCCTAATATTTTTTCCCTGGATGTCATGCGCGGGCCACCGTAAATAAATCTTAAATTTGGGCATAAATATTTTCTGAATATTACTGAACTTATCTTTAGTTAAATTCTGTTTACATTGCTATGTAGAAAGTTCAGCTGGTTAAACAGTGTTGTAAGGGCTTTTCAAACTAAAGGGCAAAAAGTTGAACTGACTCTGAGTTTCTGCTTCTCTGTGAGCAGGTTGTTGTCTTCATCGCGCTCGAACAGGGTCACCAGCACGTTCTTCAGCCAGTCCCTCATGCGCAGGGGAAACTCATTCAGCTCGTTTTCCATGCAGGGGGCGATGTCTGAAGGAAAATACAAACATTATAACGATCGAAATAAATAATAAACACAAACAGCATGCTAGCATGCCTCTTGGCACATAACGTAGCATTATAGTCTAAAAGGGGGCAAATTACAGCCCTCTGGCTAATATTACTGTCAAAAATGTTAGGATCTAATTTGTTAATGCCAGAAACACATTTTCTGAGTCTCTGACTGAGACACCCTGCTTAGCAATGAGACTACGCCACAGCGGGAGCTCCATCTGAGCCCTTCAGTCCCGACTCAGCCTATCAGGCGTACAACGACAGTGGATGAGGCAGATTTAGGGGGATTCAACCTGCTTTGTGGAGCAGCACTGGCAAGCTCAGGCACGCCCTGTGCTCAGTGTTTGGAGGGGGCTACAGGGACGCCTCAAAGCTACAAGCCATCAATCACTCCAAAGCACTCAATTCCACTCGCGTTGGGGCGGTCTAAATTTTATTCTCAAAGTCTGTTTGAATGTTTGTGCCTCGTTTTCCTTCACAGTCGTGCACTCACATTTGCAGGGTCCGATGTAGTCCAGGTGCAGCTTGTGGCCCTTCTTTGTGCCCTCAAGGGCGCATTTGGTGGCAAAGAAGTGGCAGGAGGACTCGTAGGTCTTGTTGTCAGTGCCACACACCTGTGAAATAAATGGCAGAAATATGGGCAGCCATAAATGCCACGGCTGTCAACTTGACAGGTTTGGATTTCCCCAAGGTATCCCGCTAATGTTTACTGACATTATTTGCCCCATACATAAGCCAGCATTTCAATCAAACTGCTAAAATGGTGTGCATGTACTTTCAGGCACTGCTGTCACTACACATGTGGAGACTTGAGACAGATGTGAAATGAAGGAAATGATTAAAGACACGCACATGCTCGAAATCTCCAACTGGGGCGGGGCAGGTCAAGGGGTCCTGGCACACACACATGGGCTGGTTGCTTTCATCAACCTCGCACACCTTGCCTTTCTTGCAGTGATGGTTTAGGCACGGGTCTGTAGGGGAAAAAATATAAATTATTGAATTTGTGGTTTTTGTGGTTATATATATCTTTAGTGTGATATATATATATATATATATATATATATATATATATATATATGTAAAATAAAATTTGGTTCAATAAGAAATTTGGGGGGAAAAAATTAAAGAAATTAATACTTTTATTCAGCAAGGATGCATTAAATTGATCAAAAGAGACTCTAAAGACATTTATAATGTTACAAAAGATTCTAGAATACTTAAAAAAATTTAACACAACTGTTGTTTTGTAACATTGATAGTAATTATAAACGTTTTTGAGCAACAAATCAGCATATTAGAATGATTTCTGAAAGATCATGTGACACTAAAAACAGTTAAAGCAGTTTTATATATATATATATATGTGTGTGTGTGTGTTTCATATATTTGATTTCATTCCTATAACGGGCATATATTCAAAAATGTTCTTCTCCGATGGATTTAAATTTCTTCCCCCCTTTGTGGTTGGCAAACACATTATGTGGCTGAATGACTGGCACTGGCATCAACTGAGTCCTGTATAACCATAGTCCGTCTGAACACATAATTATAGCTGTCTACGTCTGAAGCCTGTTATTACACACCATGCACTTCTATATTCTATATCATGTTATCAAACTTCACTCATGGGACCAAATACACAATGCAAACAGCAGAAAAGTCTCTTGAGGAAAATGTGTCTGTTCTGTACAAAACTTTGGTGGTGGTGTGGAAAAGACATGAAACTCACTCTCAGCAATAACATCCTCCACAACTTCAATGGCCTCATCAAATTCTCCGGTCTCCACCTGGACTGGGTTGGTTCCCACTTCCAGCTCCTGAATTATCAGACAAAAAAAAAAATTATTATGGGTATGGCTTGTAGAACCAAGCCCAGTTTTAAACACAGCTTTCCTCTTTTATGTGAGGAAAATATGTAAAACTGAACTTTAAATGGGAGCGAATGACCCACATTACTGCGCAGCCACAACAGGAATTTTGCTTTTGTGTCCAACACAACTGGCATCTGTGTGCACATGTGGCGAAGCAATGAATTATAATTAGTCCCTTTCAGATATATTTTCAAACTTTTATGGATTTCAGTGCCCCGGGCAATACAACAGGAAGTTGAACATGTGCATATGTAAACACATCTGGTCCCATAATGGGGGTGAGTTGTTTTGGACAATGACTGGCTTGACAAGGCGTGTTAAAAATGCCGTTTTGTCTTACTAAAAAAAAAGCATTAAAAGATTTAAATATCAGTTTAATTAAATATAACATACCTCTTCAACAACTGGCTCCTCTTCGGTCTGTAAATTAAATTCGTATGGACTTTAGTAAAAGTTCAGTCACACAGCAACATTATTGAGGGCACTACAGACTAAAAATGCTCTTTGGTTTTCAAAACAAAGCTTGTTTTATATTATTTTGGAAGAAATATACATATAAAAAACTAAATAATTGGTTAATTGCATTTAATTATTATTATTAAAGGATAAGTTATATTAAACTTAATATAGATAATATGTATATTTAATATTTCTCTTTCAGATGTACTTACTGGAGCAGCCAGAGTCTTGCCAGCGAGGCAGAACAGGAAGAAGATCCAAACCCTCATCTTGAGTTTCAGCCTAAGCAAAAAACACCCAAAACCTGAGGTAATCTGAAGTATTTACAGCACATCACATTATCACGTTAGTATCATGCATGTTTTGTAGGAGGGAGTATGAGACAAAACCACACACGTACACCCTATATTTTCCTTTTATATAAGTTCAGCCGTGGCTCGAGATCAATACCAACCACCTCAGTTCAAGACCTCAGATGCTGAACCACACTCGTCCGGGCCACCAGACCTGCTCTGTATGCTCGACGACGGATAAGTAGCCTACAGAAGTCAGTCTCTCCAGACACAGAAGCTGATTGAGATAAGAGCCCTGTCTGTCTTTGTTCTGCTAGCTCGACTGCTTTCCTCTCGCTCAAAGAGCTCCTGGAAGACGGACTGATGTGATATGTTCTCCTTGAGAAACGACACTTTCCTGCAGGAAGATAGGAGCCGTTTGTCTGAAAGCACTCACTCTCGTGTCCATTTTCTCCGTATCGAAGGTCTCTCTTCCTTTCCCCTAGTCTCTCTGTATCCATATAGATATACGGCTGGAAAGTTCAAAGCAGCCATTGGTAGACCATCACTGAGAGGATTCTGTCTTCTGCATCTTTGGTGCACTACAGATCAAAGCTAGACGCTATTGTTTTTCGTAAAAATACAGATGCAGCAATGAAACGATACTCACATGAACATGAAAGGCTTTATCCTAATGTTACGGGATTGAGATGCTAATGTTGGCTGTGTTTGATTCTGAAAGATATTGGTTATTGAAGGAGCGTCCATAAGCATGATGGATATGCGTCCTGACGGATTTGGTTTTTGACTTGCGTGATTAAAATCGGAGCTAATTTCTCGGCCCTCAAGCTGTGGCGGGCCTGTTTGTGCATGAGTGGATAATGGGTGGGATTAGAGCACAAAATCTGTGAAGTTATAATTGGCCACGTTGTAAAATTCTTATGGGAATTAAGGGGTCTTCTTGAAATCACTGACCTGAGTATAATTTGCCCAGCGACTGCTGAGAATCTCCTTGTCTTGTTGCTCAAGGTTGAAAAATTCCTAGTTTCTTCAAGAAAAACGGTGAGAAGTTAAAGTCGGCATGAAGCCACACTCGAAAAAATGCTGGGTTAAAAACAAAGACAAACATAAATCCCTGGACAAACCCAGCAATTGGAGTGTTTTAATCCAGCTGTGGGGTTGTGCTGGATAGTTTTATTTAACTCAAATTACTATATGGCTGTCTTAAAATTAACCCAAAATCAGTATGTGCATTTTCAACCCAACTTGGGTTGTTTTTAACCATTCATTTTTTAGAGTGTACTTTCTAATTGCATCTTATTGATGTCATTGTGAAAAATTAATACTTGCATGTTTTATTTTTTAACCAAAATGTCCTACGCCAACTTAATGCCTACTTTTGTTACATTGCGACTGAAAAGTCACCATGAAATCAATATGGGCAATTCTTGTATTTCTGGAATATTGCAGTATTTATTATTAATTATTTATCTGTGCGCATCGTTTTTTTTTTTGCCTTCATAAATTTGAATCAAAATAACTTCCCTTCCTAGTGCAGCGTCATCCCTTCTCTGATGATGCGTTTATTGGCACGAGGTCGGGACAACGTGTCAATCCCATGAGATCACAGCAACAGCAAACCACTATCAAACCATTTTGCATGGCCAAAATCAAAACCCTACTTTTGTTCTTGTTTGAGAAGCAGTTTCACTTGGATATGTGCCACAATACTATCGCAACTTTCATGTCGACTTTAAATCTCAAATGAGTTGGAGGTCCGACTGACCACATATACGGCCAGATTTACTGACTGCTTGTGCCAGCGCCCTCTTTTGGCATTAAAAAAAACTACTGTCAGGATTTACTAAAGACATATAGTGAAAAAATTGTGCTGAAAGGGCATTTTTGTGGCTGACCTTATTGTATATGCATTGGTCGGAGCTTCCCTTTCAGGAGAAAAATTTATGGGAGGAGATATTTAAATGAATCATGCAAGGGGATTTACTAAGGTTTGCGCTAGTCAATTTACTGGTTATTATTTAACACCTAAAAAAGATGCTAATTTGCACTGCTCTTGGTAAATTGCGTTGGTCATTATGGAAATGATCTGGCTGCGTCCGTGTTCTTTAATTTGTGTGTCGTCAGTAGATCAGTAGATAAATTTTTTTTTTGCGAATTGCGCTCTCACGCTAATTTGCCCTGTTTGGTAAATATGCCCCATAGTTGGTTGTGTTGTAAATTTTTGCACAAAAATGTGTTTTTAGATTTCAAATAGCCTTCGAATATGTCATGGAAATCCATGGATCCTCCATTAGGTTTGATTTTTGTGTAATTATCGTTGGTCAATTCACCCAAGAACTCGTCATTGAGCGCATGACTCACGATCTCTTGATTGCAGCTCACGAAAGCCGCGTAAGGATGTGTGTGAACCCCATCAAAGGACCTGTTTTCTTTGGCAATGGTCTTTGAGTCGAGGTCAGACGCCTCACATCTCTAATAGACTTTGACATGGAAAACTACAGAGAATCTGTCACCAATGCTGACGTCTTGAAACATGGCAGAGAGGGAATCTTTTCGCTTTCCGTCAACAAAATCCGTCCTATTTTAACAGGCTGAGACTGTGTGAGTCATCGGACGAAAGGAAATGACCCGATATCATGTCCAGTATTTAATTTGGATGTCCTCTCTGTTCCTTTCTGGAGACAACTTGGCACATTTATGTAAGTCACTTTTTTTGGCTTAGAAGCAGAAGTCCTTTACTCTGGTGGAATCACTTTAGAGCAAAACAACTTATTTTGTTTGGAAGGTCGCGTCGAAAATCAAACATGCCTGAACTGAAGGAAAGTCAGCGGTATAAAGATGCCATTTTTACCTAGTGTTTAATTTAGAGTTTAGTAAGGTAAGCAGCAGGTTGTGGAGTGTAAACCGGGAGAAAAACAGCGGCTCAGTGCTCTGCGTTTTTTCCCAAAGAGTCATTTTCCAGAAGCTCTGCAGGCGGAGTTCTCTCCATCTCTGAAGTGACAAAACAGGTGGTTCAATCTCTACGTAAACAAATGAGCTGCAAAACCGTGACTTACTGCCAACGCATCTCTTGCAAATTTAAATAATGAACAATGCATGAAAATACATTTGCTATGCTTACCCTAATATCATCCAAGGTAGTTTTAGAAATTTAAACCACAAACTGAATATCATCATCAATGCCCAGCTCTGGGATAGTGTTTAGCATGGTGGGCATGTGCTTGATTTATGGAGCAGGAAGTCACTTGGCATGAACAGTAAACCTCTGCACGAGCCACCTGTGCATTATGGCACAATTACTAGATTGCATCTGTGCGACGTTTAGCAGAAAAACAGACTCCTTCTTGCCGAAAGCTCCCTTGAAACAAACAGTGAACCTGCCAGTCACATTAAAAAAGATTTAATGTGACAAAAAGTGGAGTTTCAAACAAATCAGCATTGACATGCCAACGTGCCGCAGCACCAAATCGACATGTTTGTTTTACTCCTGGGGTTTTGTTTCACAGGAAATGAAAACTCATCTCTCAGTAACCTTATCTTGATTTCTGCGGTAACGACGAATTTGCTACTACAAAGCTGAACCTTGTGCAGAAAAACAAGGAGGGAGAAGAGGAAATTTCATCCTCTGCTGAAAAGGAGTGCAGGGACCGCCGAGTTAGACAAAAGACCATCCAAAGAGAGTGACTGAGCAAATAAGATCCATGAAACCTGAGTTAATCACCTGACCTTTTCAAGTCATCAGCCCATCCCCCACTGCTGTTTGTAAGTTAAACCGCACTATTATTACTGCCTAGCGGTCTCCTTTATCCAGTGCGAAGAACAGAGCAACTGTCTGTGGGAAAGGAAATGAATTTCACGCTATATAAAAACGTATCACCTTGAAAAGACCTTATCTGTGGCTATGAAAATATGCATATTCATACGACTAATCCTCAAGATGATCGCAAGCCATGAGTTAAAATGGGGTTAAAACTAGATTTGTGCTAATCCACATTCTTAACCTGATTTGTTGCTCTTTTCATTCTTCGCTTTTCAGTTTTTTGGTTTCACCTATCCATAAGCAAACATTATTTTCATGATTTGTTATGACAACGTCTTTTTCTTTTGTCAGATCAACTTAGATAATTAATGTGGTAATGTGGATAATTAATTAATTGCCTTCATTGCAGTAACTCAAATTTTTAATTTGAGTGAACTCAAAATTTTAAGGTAACTTACTTTTTTAATTATTTTTTTATTAAAAAAATAAGACAAACACATCTGATTTGTACACTGTAAAAAATTATTTTCATGATTTGTTATCTTAACATTTTTTCTTTTGTCAAATCAACTTACATAATTAATGTGGTTCAGATAACATGATATTTTGAGTTTCCGTTGATTAAATCAGTCGCCTTCATTGCATTAACTCAAATTTTTCATTTCAATGAACTCAACATTTTAAAGCAACCAGGTAACTTACATTTAAACCAACAATTCTTTTTTTACGGTGTAGGGTTTTCTTTCTTTACAAACCCCCTGCATACAAAATTTATTGGGGGGGGGGGGGAAGACACATTTAGCCTTTTCTGTTTCATCCAAAGGCACATTAAAATGATTGTACGTTTCAATAAAATGAAAATCTTTTGCTGCATCGGTGGAAATATCATCAATGCCGTACATGGAATGTGTTTCTTAAAAATAACGTGTCTTTATTGTCATCTATAGTTCCTTTCCGTCGCACTTTTCTGTCACAAAATGTTCTCTACACTAAAATAAATGGCTTTTTAAGAACTGCTCATTGAAAGGTTCTTCGGGAAACCAAAAAAGGCATCGCTGTGAACCTTTATTGTGCCATATTTTAGCAATAAAGTTTGATGTATGTATTTTTTTACCTTTTTTAAACAAAACTTTTGTCTTTATATGATAACACCGGCAGCTGTGGGCTGTCAGTTTGTCTTCACATGATTCTTGTTTGTCTACGCCAGCGACATCTGCCTCGTTCGACATGGTCTCAAACAGCTGGTGAAAAATCGCCATGGAAACACGCATTCCTTTTGATGGGAGTAATTGTAAGGGGAGGGGCCTATTGGGCTGAATCCCTCTCCCCTCCCCCTCCATCCCTGACTCTGTGTTCACCCCTCCTGCTGCATATGTGGCACACAATGCCTCAATATTGTGCTGCCCTGAGTGTTCAAACTTTGAGTAAACAGCACATAAAGAACTTAGCTTGTTCGCATTTATTTTACAAATAATTAATAAACAAGCAACACACAAAGTTTATATAAAACACCTGTTTCCAGTGGAAGTTTTATGTGCGTTCAGTACAATGTTTAAAACCTTACAGTTTTCTTTTAGCATGCAACTAAGACAAAAACAAAAATCAAGCTAGTATTATTGAGATTGTTTTAGCAATGGTTGTGGAAAGAGTTAGTAAATCAACTCTTGTGTTCTGAATGCAGGATGTAAGAATGCGGGAAGAGGACGCAAATGAACGCTCTTACCTTCTGTCTGAGAAGCCAGAGGAGAAGTCAGCTGCTGGAACGGTCTGAAACTATCTAACAGCAACACAAGTTCACACAGAAGACATTTGCTGTGGGCAGGTCCGGTCAACCCCTTTCACTCGGTTAGGGTGGGACGTCCCACAGTTAACTCTCTGTGTCCAACTCACGTGGACCTTCATACTTTATATGTATACTTTTAACTAAGCTTTGTGACCGTTAACTTTATCATCTCATAGTGTTAAATATTACTTGGTAACACTAGGTAATATTTTTAGTGAACTTAACTGCGATTTTGCCAATTTGAGGGAGGCCAGCTCATGATTTGTGTCTGATCTGCAAAAAAAATCTCCCTTCCAGCTAAGAATTATTGAATTAGGATTCATGTCGGATCATGTAGGTCAGTGTTGAAAGACTAATGAGAAACTGAATTACATTGCAAACTCTTTTGAGGTTGTCTGCTTGGATGTGCCTTTTATTCTTTTGTTAAAACTAAAACTAGAATGACTTCAGACGGATCGTGTGGCACTGTAATGATGGTTTAAATTCAGCTTTGATCACAGGAAGGAATTACATTTTAAAATATATTAAAACATGGTAATATTTTGCGATGTATTACCGTTTTTACTGTATTTTTGTTCAAATAAATGCAGCCTTGGTGAGCGTAAAAGACTTCGTATTAGTTATTCCAAACTAAAAATATTTTACGCAATTAACGCAGCATCCGTTTTTTCCATCGTAATTTGGCTAGCGCTACATTATATGATTACGCTCTTATTCACGCTAATGCTTTTAAACCATTCAAGCTGGCTGTGGATGTCGTGTCATGTGACTCACACGCGACTCGTGCGCACAGAAAGACGCGCATCAAGTATCAAGTTCTCTTTCGCGCTTGAACAAACCATAACAGAAACACAGAATTGTGCCAAAACGTCCGTTTTGTGTAGTATCCTCATAAGAGCAGTCTTAAATTAGTTAAATGACGTCTTAAATGAACTTAAAGAGTAAATGAGACGCGATGATGAAAGAACAACTGAGAAAATTGTAGCTTAAATCTAAATTTCATTTATAATTTATACGGTGAAGAATGTAAAGTGTTTGATAACTTTAGTCAATTTCTGCATATTTCACAGGTAAATATGGCATTTATTATAATGAGTTTATTGTGAAGATTAAATTAAAAGTTTTTTTTTTTTTTTAAAAGCCTAATAAATGTTGAAATCTATAGCTTTTAATTATATACAGTAATGTTGAGTGTCTATAATTAATGTTTTAAAAAATCAATTTCATAGAGACGTCAGTACCAGTGTTAGTATCAGTGATTCGTTCATAAAAATATGCCATTAAACAAATATTTAAAATCTACTTTTAAGTTGTTGCTACATTAATTTGGTGAGTAACTGTGAAATTATTACAACATAAAAATATTAAAAACTCCAAATTAATTAGTTTTTTTTTAATCGATTGACAGCACTAAAATAAACATATTTAATTTATACGCTACTTTAAAATGACCCACATAAAATTACACTTGTTTAATGTGATGGACAGATCAGATGAATTACTACATTTTTTAAATCTGTTGATTCTCAGATTCTTGCATGTGCTTCATTTGCACAGAAACACCTGGTCTAGAAACTTCTCAAAAGTGATTTCTACATAAACTCATTAATGATCCTGAAGACGATCAGATATTGGTAATCTTTCTAACTGTAGCATGTATTTCAGATTGGCAGCACAGATTTTTTTGAGCGTGAGTGTCAAATGGTTGAATCTTCTAAAAAAAATCCAGTCTGAAATTCCAGGGGCCCATCCCACTGTACTGTCTCTTAGTTCTGTGTGTCCTGACCACCAGACTAAACCAATCACGCCTACCGTTTCATTCCACCCGTCAGACGTCTGCCGTAAATTCACAGTCAAAGAGGTTCACTCTGCTATAGATTGCTAATGTCTGTACTTTCTTGAGTGTACAGAGCAGTTAGGAGAGAAACATCTGGATGAGACAACGCTGGAAAAAAATAGTTTCTCTGCAACGTGGCATTTTCCATTCTGGCTTCTGCAGACACTGAAAGCAGGCCACGGAGGAGGTGTAATTATTCTATGCACTGCAGACGTGGCGCTGTCTGTGGGATCTAACAAGATCGCAAAGGGTCACAGACTCACGGAAACACGTTTCCATTTCTGTTATAAAGAATAGGAAAAAATCTAAGCAAAAACTAGTCAAAATGTTGCATCACAAATGCTGGCCCTCGATTTATTTTTTCGAAAGAGCCCCTCTTTGGTTCGTTTACGGGAAACACCTCTCTCGGGGCCGGACCGAAAATAGCCAGATTCTGAATTACACACCAGACGGTGGGATTTCGACCACCGTTTCCTCAATAAAGTTCCACAGGCTCTTCAAAGATTCACATCCTTTAAGGAACAAGGTCCCTTTTCATCCGAGTTCCTGTTTAGACTTTATGTAAACCGAAGCAGCGAAAAATATCAACACTCGACGGGAATATATCATCACACATTAGTTTACTGTATAGGATGTGTGCTTAAATCATATATAGAGCGGGGTCAGTTGGCATGATGGAGCTGAAATTCAATTAAAGCTGATTAATGTATTGGATAACTTATAATGTTAGCAAGCAAAGCAATAAATTTCCATCCTCAAAAAAAGTTGGCGGAATGACAGATTGTGTTTGGCAAGAGAAACCTCTCTGTCATTACGTCAACTGAAAGGAGCCCACACAAATTTAATGTGTCTTTTCACAGTGAAGCATCTCATTGTCTCAAGAGCTGCTCTGTAATTTGGAAATAGACCCCATCATCTTTGCCATGTGGCTTCTGTATACCACAAGACACACACACACTTTTATTGATGTGATTCAGGTGCATAATATACTGCAGGCACTGAATCCAGCTTGAATCCAGTTGTGGACTTTGAGTACAGGTCCCGTGAACAAAGGTTTTTGCTAATTTATTGCTAAACATTTGTTTGTTTAAAAGGGTCATGATAGGAGAAATCAAATTTGCCTTGATCTTTTGACATGTATGCGGCTCGTTTTGATAGTGCTGGATCTTGTCTCACAGGGCTGGGTATGTTACTTTTAAAATGTATTTCACTACAGATTACAAAATACATGCTTTAAAAAGTCATTTGTAACGTATTTTGTTACATTACTCAAGTTTAGTAACTTAATCTAAATACTTTAGAATACTTTGGAATACTAATAAAGGTGGAACAAACACAAAAAAGGTCATTGCAAGTTTTTATCTCACAATTCTGACTTTTTCCCTCAGAATTGTGTGATATAAAGTTGCAATTGTGAGTTATAAAGTCAGAATTATGAGATATAAACTCACAATATTGAGAAAAGTCAGAATTATGAGATATAAACTCACAAAGAGCTCATGGCTTGTTGGACATAGCAACAGTAACTAAAGGGGGCGGGTCTTTGCGAAGAGTCAATTAGGCCCCGCCCACTGGCATTCAGACTCTTAACGGCTGATATTTGAGGGAAGTGTTGCCAAGTCAGCCGTTTTTCATGTCTGCGAGTTGAAGTGACCCCAAATAACATGATATTTACCCCGTAGAATGTGTGTTTTACTTCCCGGAGGCCGGAACGCGATTGGGCTTGTTTTGAGTAACAGTTGGGCGGGTTTTGTTGTGAAGAAAAAACAAAAAACAAAACAAAAAAAAAAAAAAAACCCTATCCTTCCCCCTTTTTCCCTTCCTACTCTAGCTTATGGTACTGAGCAATGTATGAAACTTGTATTGTGAGCACTTCCTGTGTTATTTGCCAATTCATGAAGAATCGCTTGTTTGTTTTCCTCACTTGTAAGTCGCTTTGGATAAAAGCGTCTGCTAAATGACTAAATGTAATGTAATGTAAATGTAAGAAATATGGGTCGCATATCAAGTCAAAAGCAAATAGACCCCATTAAACCACTGAAGCTGTCTACCCTGGATACAGTACACAGATGCATGTCCAGTTTCTGACATACTCCACATGCTTCAGTCTGTCAACAACAGGACAAATGGATGGGTGAGAGAAGTCCAGTTTAAACAGCTCGTTTCCGTCTCTGTACAGACTTCAGAAGGATCTCAATCAAGTGAATGGTTTATTTTAGTGGCGTCTCGGATCGTGTTGAAGGATTATATATGTTTGTTCGGAGCATTTGGCTGCAGATTTTTTCGTAAACGAGGCGCAAAGAGAGTTTGTTGAAAGATGAAGCAATTTGACTGTATTGGATCTGACAAACTGCAAGTAGAGGATTTCATAATGCTTTGTGTGTAAATGATGGTTTTATTTGGATAATGTTTTTGATGCACATACAAACATGCAATAGCGAGTGGATATTGATACTGTTTTTTTATGCAATGATGCTAGCCAATCATAACAGTGACAAGCCTTAAAGAAGCCGGCCCTTAAAAATGGATCGTTTCAGACAGAAACAGGATCCGAATGAAGGTTGAAATATATATATATATATATATATATATATATATATATATTTTTTTTTTTTTTTGTGCAAAAAAACTTTATTAATATTATAAGTGAACCTATTAAAATAATAATTAAAAACATCCATGTCATGATCTCATCAAAACATTAATGGATGATGATCAATACTGTAAAATCAAGTATTTATTTATTTTTATATATATATTTCATTTTAAACATCAATGGTCGACATTGACGATCAATATTGTGAATTCATTCATTTATTGTCATGTTTTTATATTATTTCATTTAAAACATCCTATGAATGACAGTTAATTTTACTTTAAATTTTTTTTTTTTTTTTTATTTTGTTATTTAATGTATTGTTCTTTAATTATGTAGATTTATGTATGTTTTAATTATGTTATAAATTATGCCTAATTTATAACATCAATGAACGATGGTCAATATTTTGCGAAAAAAGTTTTTTTTATTATTTATTGTCATGCTTTTATAACATTTAATTGAATTAAATAAAATTATTGCAGCAATTTTAATTTCTTTAAGCCACCGCTGCAGTACTGACAGTATTAATCTCCATAATCTGTAAGGTTTGTTAGATGCAGATTAAGCCATGGATCTAACAGCTCTGTCAATGATGCTGCAAATCCTTTTCAATGAAGGATTAGATGTAATCTGTGGCCATAAAGTGGCCATCTTATCTGACAGCGAAAAGATGCTGAGGTATTAAAGAAAGCCGTGTTATGATGTGAACTCTGAATAGATGAAGAAACAGATGGGAGACGAAATACAATTGCGCTTCCTCTGTATCCTTTATTTCCTTTACTCCGCAGATGACTTAGACCGATAGACACGGAGAGAAAACATCTGGGCATGGATTCAGGAAGACAATAATTGTAAACTGACAGATGGAGCAAATGGACAGAATAGTGATGATTCTCCTGGAGTGTCTAACTAGATCAGGATGCAGCGTTGTGGGCATCAGATCCAGGACGCCATGGAAATAAACCATCCACTTGTTTCCGACGCTGGGATCCTTGTGAAGTCTGTATAGAGACTGTTTAAACTGGAAAGTGAATATAAGTAAAGCACTTTTCCATTTGTCCTGTTGTCAATCATCAGAAACTGATCACGCATCTGTGTACTGTATCCAGTGTAGACAGCGTCAGTGATTTTAATGGCTTCTATTTTCCTTTCATGCTGCATATCCAGTGTAGGACGAGGTGCCAGGTTTTCACAACAAAACCCGTCCAATTGAGCCTTCGCAAAGACCCGCCCCCTTTAGTTACTGTTGCTAGGGTCAAATGTGGTAGTCGTGGCCTAATGGTGAGGGAGTCGGGCTTTCAACCTGAAGGTTGTTGGTTCAATTCCCATGTCGGCAGGAATTGAAAGTGGGGATTGTGAATAAACGGCACTCTCTCCACCCTCGATACCATGACTAAAGTGCCCTTGAGCAAGACACCGAACCCCTAATTGCCTCACTTGTAAGTCGATAAAACTCCACCTTTCTTCCACTTGTAAGTCTGATAAAAGCGTCTGCTAAATGACTAATGTAAATGTAATGCTATGTCTGACAAGCCATGCGCTCACACAGTGAAAAATACACTGACAACGTATGAAATATGAAATAATCAATAAATGTCTCTTTAATGTGTGATGACAGATCGCTGTAGCTCCTCGTGAACCGATCATCTCTTCATACTAGTTCATTTATAGCATCAAATAAACATGAATGAACGTCAGAAGGAATGTTGTTTCAAGCGTGGAAAGACGTGAGGACACACAATTTATCAAATTCACCAACGTTAATCTACTAACTCCCCTGACTGCTTTGCCGGACAAAATGGTGGATTCAGGGTTATGATTGGTCAGAACGCCTGTCAATCAAACTGTTTGAGATTACTACTCAAAACTAATCCAATCACGTTTCCCCCCTGGGAAAAATCACATTCTGTGGGGTAAAATCTGTGTTCTTGGCAGGGTTCTCCTGGTAAAATTTGCATTTCAGGGGCTGAATATCATATTATTTGGAGTTGCAGACATAAAAACAACCTGCGTCAACAGTGCTAACGTAGCCTAATTCCCATGGGAAAAATCACGGACTTGGCAACACTGAGTGGTGAAGGTAAATGTCAGCCGTTAAGAGACTGAACTCCAGTGGGCGGGGCCTATCATGAAATGACTATTGGTCGATTTCTTGCTCTGGAGGCAGGAATATGCTAATGTATTTTTCAGTGTGACAAATGCTTTGTTTATAATTATAAGGAGGTTTCAAGCTATGAAACTTTGCAGGAAGATTTATTGGTACAAAGACATGTTATATGTCAATGTAACTTTGATTTCTCATGTCACGACCCCTTTAACACCTTCAGGCTAAACAGGAGAACTGCTAAATGATCAGTCCTAGCCTCCTCTTGTTCATTTATCTTCCCTTTTTTTTCATTTTCTCATCAAACGTGTGAACATTTCTATCATGTCAATGCAGCTCATTTTTAATCAATTATTCTTAAATGACAGTCCTCAAGGCCGTTTTTCCATAATAATCCCCACAAGGAGCATTTGATACTGAAGACATTTAAAACATTTGACAGTGCCGATGACAAGAATATTAAGAGTAGAAATATGATCTCATAAAAATTTCCTTGTGTTGCCACATCAGCAGCTTTCTTCTGAAATCTGAATCCAATGAATAATCTATAGAGTCTTCCTACTAAACATCATTTAAAGACAGAAATTAAAGTAGCATTTAATTAATGCCCTGTGTTTATAATTAGCTTCAGTTTTGGCCTCATCTGTTAAGCCTTTTTAACAGCTAATTTAGTTCATAACTAATAACTGCAATCCTTTTATAATTTACTCATGGACTATATGAATGTTTTGTTTTTCAGAAAAAATACTTACAACAAGATAATATATTCACTTCACCAGCTCTTAAATTATTTGGAGCTTAAATAATAAAAAAATAACTTGACAGGCTCATACAGGAGCAAAATGAGTGTGAATAAATGACAGATTTTTCTGTTTATTATAGAAGCTTGTTTCCAGCATGCAATAATAAAATAATTAAAACAAAAAAGGTAATTGTGGCTTTTAATCTCAAAATTATGACAATTTTTCTCACAATTGTGAATTTATATCTCACAATTCCGACTTTATAACTTGCAGTTGCGAGATATAAAACACATTTCCGAGAAAAGAAATCTGAGAAGTTTATATCTCGCAATTCTTACTTCTTTGTCAGAATAGTGAGCTATAAAAGTGCAATTGTGAGGAAAAAAGGTCATAATTGTGCACGAGATGAAAATGCACAAAAACAAGCATATTTTCTAGTGTACTGTCGCTTTAAGAAGCGTTTTGTCTTGTTTTATTGATATTGTTTTCGGTTTTAGTAAAGCACAAACCTAATAGAATATTGTTTTGTTTCTCATTTTTAACTTCTTTCTTATTTCTAATGTTTTGAAAAGCTATATTTATTCCATGACATGTGTTTGCAGTGAGTGGCAGGGGCGTTTGTCGAGGTTGAAGTCTGCACACTAATGGAAACAGGGTGTGCTGTACTGATGCACTGAGCTTTTGTTGCAGTGGATGCTTCTTACCTTGATCAGCATGATTACACTTGTCTCTACCTGCATGGCATCTCACTCTATAGTCTCGTCTTCTGGGCTCAATATTTTGAAAAAGGAAGGAATTCTTTTCAACCTCACATATGACATTTATCAGTAGATTTTTATCCTTTGCACATATTTTACTGTTTTCAAAAAGTACCAAAGGGGAAGAAAATCCGATGTTCAGTCCTGAACTCATCTTGTGATACAGTAGACAAATTAATTTGAGCAAGGAAAGCCCTGTTTGAGCTTGTAACCAAGTGGCTGTGTCTGAACTTTATGTGTGTTTGTGTGTGTGTGTGTGTGTGTGTGTGTGTTTGTGTGTGTGTACTTGTTTTCCTTACATTATGGGGACCAAATGTCCCCACAACGTAAGTAAAATCAGTAAATCTTGACATTGTGGGGACCTTTTGTTGGTCCCCACTAGGAAACAAGCTTATAAATCATACAGAATTATCTTTTTTGAAAATCTAAAAACGCAGAATGTTTTCTGTGAGGGTTAAGTTTAGGGGTAGGGGGGTTTTAGGGGGACAGAATGTACAGTTTGTACAGTATAAAAACCATTACGCCTATGGAAAGTCCCCACAAAACACATTAACACAACGTGTGTGTGTGGGTGTGTGTGTGTGTGTGTGTGTGTGTGTGTGTGTGTGTGTGTGCGTGAACTAGTATTCCTTACATTGTGGGGACCAAATGTCCCCACAACGTAAGTAAAACCAGGAAATCTTGACATTGTTGGGACCTTTTGTTGGTCCCTACTAGGAAACAAGCTTATAAATCATACAGAATTATCTTTTTTGAAAATCTAAACTAGCAGAATGTTTTCTGTGAGGGTTAAGTTTAGGGGTAGGGGGGTTTTAGGGGGACAGAATGTACAGTTTGTACAGTATAAAAACAATTATGCCTATGGAAAGTCCCCACAAAACACAAAAACACAACTGCGTGTGTGTGTATGTGTGTTTTATAGTCAAGTAAACCAAATCACATTATTAATATCATTAATCATGACACAAATAAATTCCTCTCAGAAAAGATTTGGGAACATATTTTCACTTCATTTGTTTCATGCACTAAACTGAGCCTTGATAAACACTGCCGTTTAAACTGCTGTCTGATGTGAAAAAACTGAAGAATTAGATGACCAAAATATGTCTGTCCTGTGAAAGAATCTAACAGACCCTGCTGGCTGGTCAGCTCAGGACATTTAACTTTCATTAAAGGCTAAACATCTTTCCAGTATGCTGTTGATTATGAATTACAGTCATTTTGACTCGACTAGCAGTTTTGTAAGAGTGAACAAGACGTACACGTTTACTCCTATTCAGTGAGCATGGAGCCCTTATATTTCGTCTGGAGATTTCTATCTGCAAAACATTTCGATGGCAAACAGACACATCTTAGGTACAACTGTCTCCATCCATCATTTAAGGCTGTCTGAGAGCTACTGTCATGTTTACGTTTCTGTCGCTGCTCTACAGTACCTACTTTATATTAAGTCAGTGTGAATCACTGTTTGCAACCCATCTTACTTCGGTGCTTTAACAGATTTCTGATTTTATGATGTTTTATGAATGGCAGGACTTTTATCCGTCAGGAAAGTCGAAATTAAATTGAAGTATTTTGGAATGAAACGACTTCTCGAACAAGGAGGGAATTGATTGGATGGTCGGTGTGATTTGCTGTTGGTCGATGTCATGTGACGGGTTGTCCCCGTCCTCGCGCCCGTGAACACTCAAAGAGATTAAGTTATATATTTATAATAAATACTGCAATATTGCATAAAAATATAGGAATTGTCTATTTTGATTTTATATTGAGTTAACATGATCAAACAGGCCACATGGTGCATATAGTTGAGCGAAAAAGGCGAAGGCGAAATATTACATTTTGATTAAAGATAAAGAAAAGAAATATTTTTATTCAATATTAACTTTATAAAATAAACTTTGGGAACGATGGGTTCTGCAGCACCGCTTGATGACAGCATGGGAATTTAAAATGTTAAAGTTTTTGTTTTTCAACATGTTTTTAATTTTAAATTCATAAAATTGTTCAAAATATTATTTCGTTTTTATATGATGTCAAATGTGGTTTGTGATTTTGAGAAATATATTTCAAAAGCCGATCTGACGTGAATGACGTGTTATGCTAAAATTAGAATATTCAAATGAGAAAACAACAAAAATCCATCAGAATAAAAAAAAAAGAGAGAATCTAAAAATGAATCTTCGAGCTGTTTAAGTTACTCGGATGATCAGAAAATGGCAGGATAAGTAACTTTCATACCCGCTGTATTAGAAACACCCTCACAGCAGCGTTATCTCGTTTTTTTGTAATTTGATGCAACAGTAATATAATACTAAGTACAGTGCTATAAATGTACATTCTTTTTTTTAAAATGCAGGATTTAGGATTTTGATGACCGTTAAAACGCGTCATCACAGTCTGTGAAAAGGGCCTCTAACGTTACTGCAGTGAAAACACAGTCAATCTTTTTCACTGACTAATTAATTCCCAGAAAAGAGTGGGTTTGAGACAAAGTTCCTGATAGGAATCGAGGATTTACCCTGTACTGCGGTATTCCTGTAGTGGTACTTCATTTCTCATGCAAAAAAAAAGAAAAGTGAAGTCTGGCTAGTAGATGAAGAAGTAAATCATCTACTATATGCTTGTTGTGTACGGTGTTGTATTCACTGCCTTATTCACAGGGCTGGGTATGCTACTTTTAAAATGCATTTCATTACAGATTACAAGATAAATGCTTTAAAAATGAATTCGTAACGTATTTCGTTAGATTACCCAAGTTTAGTAACTTAATCTAAATACTTTAAAATACTAATAAGTATGTAACACCAAAAAAGGTCATTTCAAGTTTTTATCTCACAATTCTGACTTCTTTCTCAGAATTGTGTCATATAAAGTTGCAATTGTGAGTTATAAAAGTCAGAATTATGAGATATAAACTCGCAATATTGAGAAAAGTCAGAATTATGAGATATAAACTGACAATATTGAGAAAAGTCAGAATTATGAGATATAAACTCACAATATTGAGAAAAGTCAGAATTATGAGATATAAAATCATAATATTGAGAAAAGTCAGAATTATGAGATATAAACTCACAATATTGAGAAAAGTCAGAATTATGAGATATAAACTCACAATATTGAGAAAAGTCAGAATTATGAGATATAAACTCACAATTGTGAGATAAAGTCAAAAGTCAAGTTTTTTACAATTATAAAGTGACTCACAAACAACTATCACAAAACATGAAAACAGTCGTGGATCATCAGGTCATGACAGCAGAGTAAAGATTCAAGGGTATGTACATTTTTTAAATTGGGAAATTTTTATAAATCCAGTCATTTTGTTGCAGGGGATTATACAGTTAAAGACCCAAAAGACCAGATATGATAAATGAAGATCCGGAGTCAGAGTTTAAAAAAAATAATTTGAAGTAAATTTTAATAAAGAATAGTTTGCAGTTTCATCAGCAGAAGCAGCTTCACGTCTCACAAGGAGTTCGTAGGCCGCTCTCTCTCTCTCCCTCTCACATTCATATTTCCAGAACAATTATACTCTAACAGAGTCCAATAACTACGTCATTACTAAGATTCTGATTGGTTAAGAACACTAGACAAAACTGGTAATTTTCCACACATGGACAGATAGTCAGAAGCATATCTCCTTCCATTTTTTTCATTATTTAGCAGACGCTTTTATCCAAAGCGACTTACAAGGGGAGCAATTAGGGGTTAGGTGTCTTGCTCAAGGGCACTTTAGTCATGGTATTGAAGGTGGAGAGAGTGCTGTTCATTCACAATCCCCACTTTCAATTCCTGCCGGTGTAGGAATCGAATCGGCAACCTTCAAATTACAAGCCCGACTCCCTCACCATTAGGCCACGACTATCCTTCCATTATGATGCTGATGAACAGACCCTGAAGTTAGGCACAGGATGTCCCTCTAGGTCAGGCCTATAGGCGCCTTCAGGTCTCCAGTCCAGATGACAACGGTCCACCAGTACCCATAATGCACCTGTACAGAACACTGAGCGCACATACAAAGATACACATGATTCACAGCTTCTTCAAGGCTGAAGTTGATCTGAGCTCTGCTCTGGACAGGAAACTTTCCCAAAACATTCTGATAAGTTGTACTTTTCTCTCAGTCAGAGGTACAGACAATATACATCAGTATTTTCTAGTGTTTGAAAATGAAAAGGAAATTAAAGGCTTTAACGTAAGTTGAAGTTAGTCTAAGTACTTCAATATTTAGAAAGATAATTTCATGATAAATCACTCAAAATATATATATTGATGCGGCAGTGGATTCCAGAATCCACCCCTTCAATGTAAACCATCTGTTATGTGAAATGGCTTATTCATATGAAACCTCTGAACAGAAATGAAACAGTCGGAGAATCACTAGTCACAGTTTGCATTAATATTTAAATGGCATTAAAATTCAAAGTAATCACTTTGGTAATCTAAAACACTTTTCAGATGTAACTGTAATCTGATTACCACCCATTTAAAATTCAAATTCAAATTTTCAAATTTTGTACTTTAAATACGTAACTAAGTTACATATATTTCGTTACTCCCCAACCCTGTTTATCCAGCCGGCGGGAACCACCGGAGATCGTTCTGACACTCGTTACAGTTGCGAAAGCTTCTCCAGTCACTACGCACGGTCTGAATGATTGAGATTCCTCGCATTTTCTCTTTTCAATCCAGCCATCACACACAACAAAAGATCAATTGTGTCGACACCACAGTAGCATGAGTGAGTTTCCAATTTCCATCACTTAAAACCAGGCAAGCTTGGCATGGCTGAAGACAGTTTTACTCTTGTCTTTTGGTTAGCCGTTGAGTGTGTTGTGTAAATATAACACAGCTGCATTTCTGTCCAGACTGGGATCTATTTCTGGAGTTAAAGGATTAGTTCACTTTGAAATGAAAATGAGCTTTACTCACCCAAGGTGTATATGACTTTATTCTTTCTGATAAACACAATCGGAGATATTTTAATAAACATCCTGACGCATCCGAGCTTTTTAATGGCAGTGAGCGATAACCAACGAGTATGAAGCTGAAGAAAGTGCATCTATCCATCATAAACGTACTCCACACAGCTCCGGGGGTTAATAAAGGCCTTCTGATGCGTTTGTGTAAGAAAAATATCCATATTTAACAAGTTATGAAGCTTCCGAAGACCGTGTCAAACTCTCGCAGTTCAAAAAGCTTACGCTACGTCCTACGCCTATTCAATTTACGGAAAAAGCTTAACTGATGTGAATCCAGTTCAGTTTTTTTTCCCGTAATTTGAATACAGAAGGCGGTCTGGCGGAAGCTAGATATTTTACTTCATAACTTGTTAAATATGGATATTTTTTTTTACACAAACGCATCGCTTCAGAAGGCCTTTATTATCCCTAAGGAGCCGTGTGGAGTACGTTTATGATGGATGGATGCACTTTCTTCAGCTTCATACTCATTGATCCCGTTCACTGCCTTCATAAAGCTCGGATGCGTCAGGATATTTATTAATATACACTGTTAAATGTCGCTGTAGATTTAGCAGCACATTACTGTAAAAACCAACAGTACAATACTGTATTTTTATAATACAGTACAATACTGTAATTTGCATTGCATTCTGGGTAATTATGTTTGAGCGGGAACATTTTACAGTACATTTTAGTGTTGCTGTAACCTAGCTGTAACTTGGCTGTGATATGCCATGTAATAATACAGCATTGCTGTAAACAGCGCCCCCTTACTGACGTCAGAGCACAACTGCAGCAGCTCACTCACGGATAGCTGGACGTTTGGTAAGTTAATTTTAAATTTTAGAATTAGGTTTTAGTATTTTGACAGTGGAAGTAAACTTAGGTGTTATTCACTGTTAAATTACAGTACGTTTACTGTATATGAAAATACAGTAACTTGCTGGCAACCGTGCTGCCAGTACTGTACTGTAAAAATACAGGAAAATTGTTAACAGTGTAACTCTTGATTGTGTTCATCAGAAAGAGGAAAGTCATATACACTCAGGATGGCTTGAAGGTGAGTAAAGCTTGGGGTAATTTTCATTTCAAAGTGAACTAATCCTTTACATTTTATTGTTTCATCAGTAAATAAATATATACTGTATATACAATTGTTCGCCCTGGTTTAGTACAACTGCGTCGCCTGTCAACATCTCTGTGCTTTTATAGGCTACACTCTCGGAAATCATACCAGCTTGAACAATGGATCTCAAGTCTCTTTCAGATTCTTTTCAGGTAAGAACCTGTTCTACATCAATGAGAACAATGCAGCACTCACTTATATTTTGTGGATTCTGCACACTAGACAGAGCTGATATTACACAAAAAAATGTTGGTATCCAGCAAACACCTATTTCTGAAAATCTACAGCAGTTTGTGCTTCAGAAATGGGTGTCATTTGTATTATGTATTGTGTGAAACGTTGTTCCTTGGGCAGGATTTTGTGAAACAGCTTCTTTGTTACTCTCTTGTGATTGTGACCCTTGTACTTCTGTAGAATACCTTTCTAGTGGAGCCAACCTGTACGGATTCAGGATTACTATGGATTCCTAAGAACATCTCCTTAAACGGTGTCTCTAAAACGCAAGCTTTGGAGAGATGGTAGGAGATATATATAGTTGACTTGCCAACATCTACTAAAACAGATTGCTTTGGGTCTTTTTGCATTCAAAAATTGTATAAATATTTTCTTTGTTCATGGGCGTTTATCATGAGATTGAGAACTGCAACACATCTCCAACAGAATACAGTAAAAGTGTAACTTATGTGATGTAGCTCCAGTTTATTAAAGGTCGCGAGCACTTAACCCCTTCATTAATATATATATATATATTTTCCCTTCCTATTCTAGCTTATGCTACTCTGAGCAATGTCTGAATCTTGTGTTGTGAGCACTTCCTGTGTCTATTTGCCTCTTCATGAAGAATCGCTTCTTTGTTTTCCTCACTTGTAAGTCACTTTGCGTCTGCCAAATGATTAAATGTAATGTAAATTGTAATGTAAATGTATATTTAACTGAGATCTTTAGCATGGGGTCTGCAACGGGATCTTAAACTAATCTTTGTAACTTCAACCAATCCTCAAAGAGCTAAAAAAATCAGATAAAGTGTTTAATTTTCCCTTCACATTAACATGTATTACATAAAACTGACTCTTCAAACCTTTAATAATAAATATTGTAAATACATTAATGTATATATCTCTCAGTCCATGGAAAGGGTCATTGGCCTGAAAAAGCATACAGGTACTCGATTTAAAAAATGCTGTCTGGAAAATGTGTGTTTTAATGAAAGGGTAACATTGCCCCCTACTGACAGAAGTCCAATTACATTTGCTTCACAAAAATAAAGATCTGATTTTTTTAGGGCCTGAAGGTGTTGATGTAAAAAAAGAAAAGAAAATTAAGTTGAAATTGCCATTAAATAGGTAAGAATTATATTAATAATTTAATCTGTAATTCTTAATAAGTAATATTAACATAATTTGTTGAATATATATATATATATATATATATATTCAACAATTCATATATATATATATATATAATTTATTTATTTGTTGAAATTTATTGATTTGATAATATATTGATTTAAAGTAAGAACAAAAACCTACTGAGATCTTAGTTCTACACAGGATTATTATATTTAACTAAAACCATTAAAAAAAGAACATTTTCGTTACTTGAAATAATATAAACATAATTTGAAATAACATAAATCTATATAAAAAATAACCAAGAAAGTCTAAAATAGAACTTATAAATATTTGAACTTTATCTAAAACTAAAACGAAAAAGGAAAATGTAAAAACTATATAAAATACTATATACTAAATATACTAAAACCACACTGGTTATAGACAAACACGACACAATCCCGAAGTGTGTTTTCCTCTAAGTAAATACATGAATCTTTATTTGAATTATCACCTGGACACTTACATCAATTCCAAGCAGACAAGTGTGGCATGACAACCACATTGTAAACGGTTATATTTCAGCATTATAATAACTGACAAAAACACAGCTGCTCTTCATGATGCTCTGCTGAACAGATCTCCTTCAGTGGTCCCGAAGATATGAATGATTTATCTGATGTGTGATGTACGGTCCGATGAGGGAGTATCACTTCATAATCTTCAAAGCAGCACGATTCTGACCTATTAAAACATGGTTCATCGAATCAAAATAGAGTTGAACACAAGTCCGCTGTAGGTAATCTCAACGGCAAGATTTCTGTGTTGTGAAATCACCACTATGATCCGAATAAAAATGAGAGCTTCACTAACTTATAGAAAGAGGAGGATATGCAATCATAAGAATATTTACAGGCATATGAGTGTATTAGAAAACAGAGACAACACTTGCTTAACAGGATGGAAACTAAAAATGAAACTTTGGACTTTCAAGTAAATCCTGCCTGACTAAAAACTTCAAGGCTTGTTTTCAATGGAAGACTAACTCACATGTCATGACATTTAATCAAAAGGCAAAATATTTCTATACCAGTTAGACCGGGTACCATCACTATTTACTGTAACATAATGGATTAGTTAACCCTTCTGTGCTGTTGGGGATGTTTTCATCCACTATGGGGAATTTTTGAGTCTTAATTTGGCCATAACTTTCTCCGTGTTTCAGCAAATGGAATGATTTTTGGTGACAAATCTTATTTTGACACATATTTTGGGAAAATGCTTTGAAAATTTTCAAAAACTCAACAGTACTCTGTGGGCAAATTCACTACCCTTTCGTTACGTTCGTGGCTGAAAACAGCCACAATTTTAACTGCTTTAAAAATGTATCAGATAAATATTTTTTTAATTTTTTTTTTGCTTAAATCTATTAATGAACCTCAGTCCTGATCAAAACTACTACATTAAAAAAAAAAAAATCAGGATTTTAACTCTTTAATTGCCAAATTCATAAATGATGTCACTGATTTGGGAAAAAACGTGTCAAAGATTAGAAACAACATTGGCTTTGATGCGTTGTTAGTTTTTGTGCAGCATCAGATTTTAACGTTTTAAAGAGTTAAAATCATGATTTTTTTTTTTCAAATTTAGTAGTTTTGATCAGGACTGAGGTTGATTAATAGATTTAAGCAAAAAAATATTTATCTGATACATTTTTAAAGCAGTTAAAATAACGTAACGAAAGGGTAGTGAATTTGCCCACAGAGTACTGTTGAGTTTTTGAAAATTTTCAAAGCATTTTCCCAAAATATGTGTCAAAATAAGATTTGTATATAATATAAGAATATTTATCTGATACATTTTTAAAGCAGTTAAAATCATAACGAAAGGGTAGTGAATTTGAACAATGCACAAGGGTTAATATTGTTTATTCTGCTCTGTCCACACAATTCATTTGAATTTCAAACAGCTGCTTCTCACCTTATAGTTTTTCAATGTATAATACTTCATTTTGGACCGATGTAGGTGACAGACTTCCCAGTCTTTTTCAGTGTTTCCAGAAGAACGTCCGTGTCTTTGTCAGACTCAATGAAGACCTTCTTATTGGGCAGATCAATGTCAAACTTGACATCTGTTGAGAAACACAACTGAACTATGAACTGTGTCCCAACATGAAAAAGCACACGTAATAAAAAAAGGAAATGAAGCAACATTTTCACTTTCACAAATTTCGCAGACATCTAGTGTTAATAGTTTTGACATGTTAAAGGGTTTGTTCGCCCAAAAATAAAATTCTGTCATTAATTCCTCTCCCTCATGTGTTCATTCATCTTCAGAACACAAATTCAGATATTTTTGATGAAATCTGATGACTCAGTGAGTCTCTATTGACAACAAGATAATGAACACTTTAAAACATGTGACTACAGTGGTTCAACCTTAACATTATAAAGTGACGAGAGTACTTTTTCTGCGCCAAAAAACCCCCAAATAATGACTTTTCAACAATATCTAGTGATGGTCGATTTCAAAACACTGCTTCATGAAGCTTTACGAATCTTTTGATTCGAATCAATGATTCAGTTCACTGCAAAAGTCGCATGAACTATTGAAATTACTTATGCCGTAACGAAACCTCGTTTACAGAAATCACGTGACTTTGGCGCTCTGAACCATAGACATAATAAAATACGTAGACGCCCCATTGGCCGCTGGATCGTACGTCAACGGCGCCGCCATATTGTGCAGGTCAACGTTCCCATAACGCTCATAACTGGAATTGGGAAAAAATGCCTGTTTTTTGGTGCTGAACACACGAACATTTGTTTCTGGTTGTATTTGGTCATTATATAATGATGTTGATAGTAGTTGGCCACCGGAGTCAGTCAGAAAATAGCTAGCGATGTCACTAATTAGCTGTGAAAGTTGAGTTTACATGATTTATATTATAGTTTTAGTGTATATTATCTTATTTTATAAACTAAATTTCCTGACATTTAAATATGCATCTTTGTTTTCTTAAAACCGACTTTTTAAGACTCGTTTCGGTTAGGTGACTGACATTGTGAATCACTGTAACGTTAGTTAGCTGGCTAGCTTACTTTTCCCACACATTGAAGGTTTCCCAGAGACAAAGAGTTGAGGAGACGGTGGGAAGTAGCTGTAAGAAGGGAAGGTTTTTCCAGCGTGTGTGATTTGTATTTGACGATTTGCTTCATTTTCACAATGGTGGTCAATTCTATACACAAGAAAAGCTAAAATGGGTTAAAAGACAGAAAATGCCTTTTCCACAGTAAGAAATATTTTTTCATTTAATGTGAAAATTTAAATGATCTCATTATGGGCGTCTTCACAATTCTTATCCAAGAATAAAGCAGCCAAATACAGGAAAAGTCTGAGCTTTGACTGTTAAAATAAATATTTTTTTTAAAGTCGACTATCGAGGTTTTAAATAACCAGAGATGGAACTTTTTGTACATCATGAACCACTGAAATCGGTTAATAAATGTAAACAAAAAAAACGCAACTCACCAGTTTTACTTGCATTAGTTTACGGCGCAGACTTGCCCTCACCAATATGGCGGACGCGTTGACGTAACGCAGCAACGTTCCAAAGCGGCCAATGAGGCGTCTATGTATTTATTATATCTATCCTCCGAACCACTGATTCGAGAGAAAAGATTCGTAAAGCTTCGAAGCAGTGGTTTGAAATCGCCCATCACTAGATATTGTTGAAAAGTCTTTTTTGTTTGTTTTTTTGGCACACAAAAAGTATTCTTGTCGCTTTATAATTTTGAGGTTGAACCACAATTATCGTTCTGTCAATAGAGACTCACTGAGCCATCGCATTTCATCAAAAATATCTTAATTTGTGTTCTGAAGATGAACGAAGACATGAGGGAGAGTAATAAATACAATTTTTTGGCTGAACTAACCCTTTAATATATACAGATCAAAGGTCTTTCAGCAGGAAAATATTTCATGTTTGAAATACGAAATATTTAATAGCCTACCCAGTTTTGTAAGCACTCGAGTTACTGCACCAGAGCATCCCTCACATGTCATGTCAACAAAAAACTCGTGAGTCTGTCACGAGAAAAGAAAACACAATTGATCCAAAGCTAGCAACAAAGCTAAGTGTCGTCTTAAATAAAAAGTGATTTAGGATGTCCAGTTATCTTGTAGCAAAATATAAACAGATCTTTTTTTAAATTAAATTTTAGATTAAAAGTGAAATTACCGTCATTATCGATGAGATTGTCTCTGCAAGCTTACAGACTCGCTTTAGCTGGGACTGACTGATGATGACGCGTCGTTTAGTTTAGGGCTCGTCACGAAATTACTCTCATTTTTTGACAAAGCGTTCATTTGAAAAACTAATTAAACGTACGTATAAAAGTGCGCATATTTTTTCAGAGATCTTATATAATATATATCACGTTTGTGTCACGAGCTAACGAGTTACTTTTCGAATAATGTACAAACGTTTTAAACGCGTACAATTTTTACACGATCCCTTATGCTTGACGCGCCCCTTGCAGGCACAAAATAAAAGATTCTAAATCTCGCGACATTTTGGTATAATTTACGTTCGTTTTAATTTTTGCAAACATGGGATGTGAATAAAATTTAAAACTCTTTAATTCTCAAAACAGAAACGTTAGTAACGTTTGCGCTGTACAGGCAGAAGTGAAATCAGCTGACCGGCACGCGCAGATGGTCACGTGACCGCAGCAGGAGGAGGGCGCGCATCACGGCGGATACACAATCTCAGGAGAAGAAGCATATATTCGGCTCATATCAAGCGTGTTCGCGTCTGTTATAGCATGTCCGGGTTCAGATATGAGCTTTATGAGCTTTATATAGTCGGTGTATGTCATTCAGCTGTGCTTACGGTAAGTCTAAGTTTGTTATTTCATATATGTAGCACTACATTACATTAGCAAGATAAACAACATCTGTGGTTGTGACACTCCTGACAGCTGAAGGCTGTCAGAAAGTTCAGGACATAATACTGGGTATTTTTGAAAGCATTACACTTTATTATCACCGATTACTGTCGTGAACGATCAAAAGGGAGACATAAAATAAAAATACACTTCAAGATGAAGTGTTTTCTTAAAAGAAATATACACTATATACTGTTCATTAGCCTTAACAATAGCAATACTTCTACTACATTTACCATTTTTTTATAATCAATATATTTACATGATATTAGACAATGCACTAACAATTAACAAAGATTAATAAATGCTATGAAAAATATGTTACTCATTGGTTAGTTCATGTCAAGCTTAAAAAATGTATTTTACCATACTTGATATCACTTTACAGTAAGGTTTATTAGTTAACATGAACTAAGAATGAATTGTAGTTTAAATTAATGTCAACATTTACTTATACATTATTAGTAACTTGAGTTACTGCACTGTGAACTAACATAAACGATTAAATACTGTATTTTTATTAGCCGACTTTAACAAAGATTTATAAATGCTGCTCATTTATTTATTGTAAAGTGTTAACTAATTTACTTCAATAACAAGTGAATAATTGCATGATCATGGAAGTCGGTTACACTTTATTTTAAGGTGTCAGTAATACAGTATAATTATACATTTTAGTACTGAGTAATGTTTAGTAACTACATGTACTTACTTTAGGGTTAGTTGCATGTAATTATGCATAATCTATAGTTATTACTATAGTAACTGCATGGAACATAAAGTGTTACCTGGAAGTTTCATTTTCCCATTGATCTGTTTTATATTGATTTTACTTTTCAATCGGGACGTCAGTGGGAAATGTGTTTCAGGCAAAGCACTGGCCACTCCAAAGTCAAACATTGATTTTAGATCATGTGTAAGCAGTGAATAGAGCTGCTTTGCATTATCGTACAGTGTGGTTTTAATGCTCAGAACCGTAGCAAAAGAATTTAGCTTTGTGAGTCTATCTGTGGTTTGTGGTTTAACGATGTCAGTTACAGCTCTTACACAGTGGCTGAATGAGTTTTCTGGAAAACTCTTTGGAAAAAAGAGTTGACATATGCAACTGTTGTGTTTCACACTCGTACGGTTTGATATCAAATGCTTACAAAACATACTGTGGCAGTTCATTGGGGTATTCCACAAAGCAAGGTTAACTTACCCTCACATATACCCTGAACTCTCGGTTGATTAACCCAAACCTTGCTTACTCGAGGTATGCTGGTTCCAAAACCGCAACAGGGAGTAAGTTCAGCCAACCCAGAGTATGTTCCCGGTTAACTCGCAAGACGTTCTCAACCGAGCGACGAATCGATGATTCACCGTGAAAACAGACGCTGAGAAAAAGCGCGCCATTCCACTGGCGATTTACATAACTTAGTGCACGTCGCCACCTATTTGGTGGTTGTGTAATGATTTTTTCAATCTTTTTATTGAATAAGGACTCTTTATTCACTGAGAATAAGACTTATATTGTTTGTTTGATGCTAAATATTTAATAAGATATCACATATGTATTTTATTCTAGAAATTATAGAATAGAAAACATCCTGTTGTAAAAAGGAAAAAAAGCAGATCCATGTGTGAGATTACAATAAAATAATTACATATATTATATATAAATTGAATAAATGTTTAAACATTATAATAGTGCTTTATACTATATATATATATATATATATATATATATATATATATAAAGCACTTTTATACATATATGTACGAATAATATTATATATATATATATATATATATATATATATATATACACACAGTAGCTATGTAACAAATTTAGAAATGTAGTTACCTTAATAAAACTATATTAATTAAATAACACGCATCTGAATACCTCTTAAGCAAACTAACCCTCAAACATAACCTGATCTGGAGCAGGTTATGTTCAGAGAGTAAGTTGCTATGACTACTTACATACCCTGAAAGTTACCTCTGTTTTTGGAACCGAAAGTTGAGGTTATCAGCTTACTTACTCTTAAACACTTAAATTTGCTCTTCTGGCTGGACTGCCATCAAGTGCAATCAAACCTCTTCAAATGATCCAGAACGCTGCTGCACGTCTGGTCTTCAACGAGCCTAAGAGAGCCCACGTCACGTCTCTCTTCATCTCTCTGCACTGGCTACCCCTCGCTGCTCGCATCAAGTTCAAGGCGCTGATGCTTGCTTACAGATCCACCACAGGCTCTCCACCCTCCTACCTCCACACACTGATACAACTCTACATCCCCACCAGAAGCCTGCGATCACTAAAGGAACGAAGGCTTGTGGTACCTTCACAGAGAGGCACAAAATCACTCTCCAGAACATTCTCCTTCACTGCTCCCTGCTGGTGGAATGATCTCCCTACTTTCATCAAGAACGCAGAATCCCTGGCAATATTCAAGAGACAGCTGAAAACTCATCTGAAATCCCTTCATAAAAAAAAAAAATCTATCCTTTACTTTTTCCCTTCCTACTCTAGCTTATGTTACTGAGTGATGTCTGAAACTTGTATTGTGAGCACTTCCTGTGTCTATTTGCCAATTCATGAAGAATCGCTTCTTTGTATTCCTCACTTGTAAGTCACTTTGGATAAAAGCGTCTACTAAATGACTAAATGTAAACACACACCTGAGCATGTCACATAACCTGCTTTCTGGAACACCCCCCGTAGTCGAGTGATGGTCTATCTTACACATATAAAGCTATATAGGGCTATTTTGTTTGCTTATCACGTATGACAATTAGATGCACAATAATATAGATGGTGGATGTGAATGATGCTCATTTGAGCTGCTCTGTGTAATTCTTACTGCTGTATTAAAGTGTCAGATGTAACTAATGTTGATTGCGTAGTCATTTTGCATGTTTGAAATCCTCATATTGTTTTTAGCCCCAAGAGATGATAAAAAATATAATGACGCGGGGAAAGGGTACGTTGTGCGTCATGCGTGTGTTCTGGGAGGGCTATTAACTCTGTTCATTTGTCTGCGTTCACAGAGCCTGTAGATGCATCGTCTCCGCAGGGAAGCTTTTGATCAGTGAAGCTATCAGTGGCAAATTACACCCCACCAAAGCAAGCATGGACTCTGCTATCAACTATCAGGATGGTAAACCAATTTCCTTTGCATTATGGGACACTGATTGTGACTGTTGTTTTTTTTGGCTAAACTTGATGTTATAAATTGATGAACAAACATACACTACTGTTCAAAGGTTCGAAGATTTTTTTTTTTTTTTTTAAAGAAATTAATACAATAAGGATGCATTAAAGTGATCAGTAAAAACATTTGTAATATCACAAATGATTTTTCATTCAAATAAATAGTGTTCTTTATTCATTGAATAATAACGGAAAACAGTTTCCACAGAAATATTAAGCAGCACAACTGTTTTCACCATTGATAATAATAAGAAATCATCATATTAGAATAATTGCTGAAGGATCATGTGACTGAAGACTGAAAATTCAGGAATAAATTACATTTTAAAACGTAGTAACACTGATTTTAAATTGAAATAATATTTCACAAATTATTACTGCTTTTGTTGCATTTTTAAGACTTCTTTGAAAAATATTTAAAATCTTGCAGACGGCAAACATTTGAATCTTTTTTTTCCCCAAAGATTAGTATTATGTTAAAGCTATATTTGTGTATTGGTCCTAGGCCCAGACTTTTCTAGAAGAGCCGAGAGCCCCACTGAAGATGAGCCCATCCGTTCTCCTGGTTCCCCAAGGCACACGGAATATGAACGGATCGGAGGAAGAACGGGATCCTCGTAAGCAAGCGATCTTCGCCTTTTGAATCGTAAATGTTCATAGACCTGTTTTAATTTAGTTTTTATTTTTCAGGTTTTTTCAGACCATAATTCATTTACTAAAAGGAAATATTGGCACGGGACTGCTCGGCTTGCCTCTGGCTGTCAGGAATGCAGGACTCCTGGTAGGACAGAAAATTTAATTTGGAGATGAACGCTCATGATGTTCTCTGTTTTATTTTTAACTCTTCTGGTCTTGTGTTCTGCTTTATCTTGTATCCTTGGTGTGGCAGTGTTGCATGTCCTTATCTGATCATGTCAAATTCATGTCAGCCTTTCAGTTTTGCTTCTCTTATGATTCTCGTAAGTGTTATGATATTTAAGAACTTCCACACCCATCGCACCTTTTGAACAGGCTACACAAACAGTGATTGTTCATGTCGTTTTGTTCCCTATGACTGCGATCTGGTGATGTGTTAGTATTGGGAGTACGTGTAGCAAAAAATAACTCTATGGTTTGGTTTCTATAAAACTTGTGTTTGTTATGAGAAACGGTAGCCTAAGCACATTGATAGCACTTTATTTAACAGTCCTGTTCCCCATGTACATAATATGTACTTATTATACATTTATAATAACTGGGTAATAACTATGTAACTGAACCTAAACCTAAACTTAACCCTGGTAGTTACCTTATATTACTCAGTATTTGAATTGTCAAGTACACTGTAAGTACACATAATGTAAAATAAAGTGCAACCAGCACATTTAGTATATATAAATGCAAAATAACCCTGCCATTTATTCATAACAAATTACTGTAAGTATATTTCAGTACTCCTGTGATACATTTATTGCAGAATACATGACTGTTTATAATATATTTACATTCAATATGAATATACCACATTTCTGCCAAAATACCATGGTCAATCAGTGTTACAATAGTAAATCCAAGGTAAATATTGGCGATCAGGGCAACTTCTAAAACATTTTAGTGTCACTGGTACAAAAAAAAGTTTGCAAAATGTGAGCATTTAGTCAGTCTGGAGCCCTGGTTGAGTAATTATAAATACTGTCAGGATTGTAACAATTAATTTTAATAATTTAATACTTTATATTCTGGTCCCAAAATTGTTGCTGTCCTACTTCAGCGTACACTGCCTTTCAAAAGTTTAGCGTCGGGAAGATTTTTGGTAATTTTATTAAAGAATATGAAGTATTTTATGCTCATTGAGGCTGTATTTATTTGATCAAAAATACAGTAATATTGTGAATTTAACGTTTTAATGTCTTATTAATGTGCTGTTATGACTTTTATATATTTCAGTGCCATTTTATCTCTGTAATCAAAGCTGAATTTCCAGCATTATTACTCCAGTCTTCGGTGTCACATGATCCTTCAGAAATCATTCTGATAAGATGATTGAAATGGGAATCTTTTGTAACATTATAAATGTTTTACTCTCAATTGTTATCAATTTAATATGCGTTTAATTTCATTCTGATTAAAAGTATTGATTTATATTAAAAAAACTTGTACTCACCCCAAACTTTTAACCAGTAATACAAGTCAATTTAATTTTTTTTGATATATATATAATATATATATATATATATATATATATATTCAGCTCTGGAAAAAATTAAGAGACCACTGCATATTTTTTGTTATTTTGACCAGTTGTTGCTTTTGGCAAATAAATGCTCTAAATTACAATATTTTTATTTGGAATTTGGGAAAAATGTCAGTAGTTTATAGAATAAAACAAAAATGTTAATTTTACCCAAACACATTCCTATAAATAGTAAACCCAGAGAAACTGATAATTTTGCAGTGGTCTCTTAATTTTTTCCAGAGCTATATATATATATATATATATATATATATATATATATATATATATATATATATATATATATATATATATATATATATATATATATATATATATATATATATATATATAATTTTTTTTTTTTTTTTTTTTTAATTTATTTATTTATTTTTTTCAATTTCCATTTTATGCACTAGTCATATCATGACTTTTTTGAAAAATAATAGTGCTCCCTCCCACAACAATCTGCATAATTTAGTGTCTCATAGCAAAAACTAAATAAGGTCTTTTATTCAGTCTAACGATTCTTACCAATCACAATCATCTGAAGTTGTTTGTGGTTCTCTATGCAAAAAATTGCTGAGTGGTCGTTCTTTTTCCGTGTGTGACACCGCTATATACACCATTAAGGTGTGCTTGTCATTGTACTGTGGAGCCGTGTTTTCAGCCTCTGAAGAGCACTAAAACCTCTCTCAGCATCAGCTCAGGACACAGAGACAAGACACAGTCTGACAAGTGTTTCCACCTAATCAAAGATGACGCAGACGTCCCCGAAGAACCTCCTGCCAGACTCATCAGACGAATATCAGGCTTCGACCTTTTTGTCAGTTGTATTTTTAGGGATGTTTGTGTAGTTGCACCACATCATTACTCTTCCTTATCATATAAAATCCTTCCTCTCAAGACTGCATAGTGGGGATGCAGAACAAGTGTTATAAATATGCATAAAAAATTAGAGAGTGCGCATTCTGTGTTCGACACTGATAATAATGTTTCTTGAGCAGCAAATGGTCATATTAGAATGATTTCTCACGGATCATGTGACTGAAGACTGGAGTAATGATGCTGAATATTCAACTTTGCATCACAGGAATGAATTACATTTTAAAATGGTTATTTTAAATTGTAATAATATTTCACAATGTGACTGATTTTCAACATTTAAGTTTAGTGTAATTTCACATCTATGTCTAAAAGGAGGATAACAGTTAAACATGCTTTTTCATTGACTTGATGTTCTGTGTCTCTTGTCATGTTGCAGGTGGGCCCTTTAAGTCTTCTGGCCATGGGTATAGTGGCTGTACATTGCATGAGCCTCCTTGTGAAATGTTCACATCATCTAAGCGTAAAGTAAGCATAAACAGCCTGAATATTTTTTTAGAAATATTGACCCTCATGTTTTTTTCTGCCATGGTGAATTTGAGTTTCTTTTATCATTTACATTCGGCCAAACAGTTTAGATAATTTTTTTATTAAAGTTTAAAGTTGCTTCATTTAGTAAGTGTTAAACATGAACCTACCGCTATAGGGCTGTCGCTTGAATTCATTGGTCAAATTCATTCATTCATTAATCCATGGTCTAAAAGTTAAGTTTAGGTGTTTGTTCAGGAACATTTTTAGTAGAATATATAAATTAAATTTGTTTTAAATTACTTTTTTTTTTTTTTTTTTTTTTTAAATGTTCTATTTTTTCTAAATGAAAAATCGTCTGTATTTAGGATGGGCAAGCCCTTTCTGTCCTATGGAGATGCAGTGGAATATGGCATGGAGAACGTGCCGTGGCTGAGCAGACACTCTGTATGGGGAAGGTAACTGAACGACGTTGTCTCTGTGCTTACAAGGCAGTTTTCAGTAGTGCAGTTTGTGCTGTTATCACCATAATCTTTGACCGTTTGTCACATGTGACACTATCAGCGCCTGATCTCTGTGCAACGTCACTGTAGAAGATGATAGCATATATAGTAATTATACACTACTGTTTATGGAAGAAGTCTCTTATGCTCACCAACGCTCTATTTATTTTATCAGAAAAGTTAATGTTGTGAAATATTATTACCGTTTACAACAACTGTTTTCTATTTTAATATAATTTAAAATGTAATTTATTCCTGTGATGCAAAGCTGAATTTTCAGCATCATTACTCCAGTCTTCAGTGTCACATGATTCTTCAGAAATCATTCTAATATGATGATTTACTGCTCAAGAAACATTTCTGAATATTATCAATGCTGAAAACAGTTGTGCTACTTAATATTTTTTGTAAAAACAGGTTTTTTTTGTGAATAGAAAGTTCAAAAGAAGAGCAATATTTTGAAATAACATTAGAAAAGTCTATACTGTCACTTTTGATCAATTTTATGCATCCTTGCTGAATAAAATTTTTATTTTTTATTATATATATATATATATATATAAAAAATAAAAAATATATTTAAAAAAAAAAAAAAAATATATATATATATATATATATTTATTATAAATATATACTTAATAATATAATACTTAATACTAATAATAATATAATACTTAATATTTTTTTGTAAAAACAGTTTTTTTGTGAATAGAAAGTTCAAAAGAAGAGCAATCTTTTGAAATAACATTAGAAAAGTCTATACTGTCACTTTTGATCAATTTTATGCATCCTTGCTGAATAAAATTTTTATTTTTTATTATATATATATATAATATTATATATAATATATAATGTTATATATTATATATATTTTATTTATATATATATATATATATAAATCTTGCTGACCCAAACATTTGAACAGTTTGTCTAAATAATCTTTAGATTACTAAAAATAGTTTGACCTGTACCTGTTTGTTTCTGTTTTTTGGCTTTCAGGCGTGTGGTAAATTTGTTCCTCAACATAACCCAGCTGGGCTTCTGCTGCGTGTACTTCGTGTTCCTCAGTGACAATGTGAAACAGGTGAGAGTCTTAAAAACAGAAGAAAGGTTTTGTCCACATTAAACTAATACACTTTAAAGTCAAACAGCATAATTACCTTTATTGTCATATTATTAAATAAGAACCCAGTGAAAACTGTAGTTTCTGTAAGCCAACTTGTAAAACATGATGCTAGATGCCAATATCATTGGTTTTATTTTCAAAGAATGTATGAATGGCTAAAAATATTTACCCTAAATTGATTGTTGCTTTGGATAAAATTTATAAAATGTAAATGCATCAAAGAAATGCTGTGAGCGATTTATTTTTTCACCACAAGAGAGCAGCATTGCCTTTCACTTCATTTGGCTAAACCACCTGGGTGTGCTTCGCCCCAACATCTTTCTTTAATTTGACCTTACAAATGTAAAATTCTCTCAGTACAATCTGTCATATTGTTATTACCTTAAACAAATCTTTCCATTGATTTGCATATTGTAGGTGGTTGAGACTGCCAATGCGACAACAGTGAACTGTCACAACAACGAGACGGCAGTGATTGTCCCCAGCTACGACTCTCGCCTCTACATGCTCTTCTTCCTGCCCTTTATCATCCTGTTGGTGTTTATCCGTAATCTCAAGTACTTGGCTCCTCTGTCGTTTATAGCAAACATTTCCATGTGTGCCAGCCTGGTCCTCATATACTACTACTGTCTGACGGTAAGACACATTAAACAAGCAAAACACACTCAGAGTACACAAAATATGTTGAAAGTGTATCTTTGTTACATAATTTATTTATTGTAAGTAGTGTCATACTGTGTATGAGACATACTTTTTGCCCACAATACAACTAAGTAGCCCCAAAAAAGTGTTTGAACACTTAAGCTACAGTATGTATGAAAGCAATAACAAAGTATTAATCCAATTATTATTTATTTTAAAAGCATTTATAGCACAGACACACTTTTCAGGGGGTGACACCTTATATTAGGTGTCTTTAACTACGAAGTACTCAAAATAATTGTTAGGGACAGTATACTTATTGTTTTAATGTTGTATTACAAAACACTATTTCTGCTATTGTATTAGGATACGAGTAAGGTTAGGCACAGGTTTAGTGGTCTGGTTAGGTTTAAGGGTGGGTTAAGGCAAGAGTCAACAATAATAATACATGTAATTACAGTAATAACATGCAGGTATTTTTTTAAATAGAAGTACACCGATAAAACATGCATTATTGGGAAAGTTACTTTTACAATTAATGCATTACAATATTGCATTACTCCCTAAACAGTAGCTAATTGTGTTACTTCGTTATTTTTTGCGGAAAGTAACGCATTACATTACTTTTGCTTTACTTTTTTCATCTAGGCTGGGCTTCCTTGTTTATTTTTTAATTACAAAAAACAAAAGTTCTAATTTTGGCAAATGTAAAGGCCCTTTCACAACTAAAGTGAAACGAATGAACCTCAGACTGAAGGCAATTTAAAATCACTTCTGTACAGTAGATATAACAAATGGGAAAGCAAAGTAATTTGTGTTACTTTTTTGAAAAAGTAACTCATATATTTTGCTGTAAATTTACTGCCGTTACTTTACTAGTTAAAAGTAATCAGATACTGTAACTTGCGCTACTTGTAATACATTACCCCAACACTGAAAACATGTATGTACACAATAAGTGCATTGTCTCAAATGATTAATTTAAACGTAACTGTATAGTAGTTAAAAACACTTAAAGGAGACCTATTAGAGGGTGTTATTATAAATCTCTGGTGCCTCCAGAATGTGTCTGTGAAGTTTCAGCTCAAAATCCCCCACAGATCATTTCTTATAGCTTGTCAAATTTGCCCCTATTTGGGTGTGAGAAAATAAACACCGTTTTTGTGTGTGTCCCTTTAAATGCAAATGAGCTGCTGCAATCCGCCCCCTTTCCAGAAGAGAGCAGAGCCTTTATAGCTTGTACTTCGGATACTCCAGCAACAACAAAACTGGAGAATCTCAAGCAGCCAAAATGTCAGAAATTGTCAGTAGTGGTGTTCAGTCACACATATGTTCGAACCACAGATGGAGACACTCAGGAAGAATTTACAAGTTTCTGAATGATGAATTTATGGAGTAAATTTGATTCAACTCTAGCATGTACCGTAATCTATGCTAATAGGCCAATTCGTCACCAGTCATGGGCGAAGCTGGAACCACTTGTTTGGAGAGACTGTTTATGATTTGGGGATTATAAAAAAGGAGAGGGTGGATTTATACCATTATAGGCTGGTTGTTTACACACACGTCTGTGTTCAAACATCTTGTAAAAGTAAGTTTTGCATAATTGGTTCCCTTTAAGTGAAACCAAAGTTTGTTAGGTTTGGAATTATACAAAAATAGATCCTCTTCCCTGGGCTGCTGATTGAGTCTCAGATGTTATGGGTGAAGAGTTAAGTGTAAATGACACGTTTCGGTGTTGTTTTTTTTAGAGTCCGTTTCCTATTGAATGGCTTTAAATGCTTTAAATCAGACCCTGCACTTGTAATTGGCAAGACAGCTACTGAGAAACGAGCAAGTGGGTAACACAATTTTTCAATGAGGGAAGAAAATTTGTTATGGGGGAAACAGAAAGAGGAAGTTTGCTGAAGATTGCAAATTGGTTTGTTGTTCGCAAGAATGCTTAAAAAGCATGTTGAACCAGCACAGCATATCATAAGATCACTGTAAAATCATTGGTAAAATCATAATTATATTTGCATATTTGTGCTCCAAAGCATTAATTAATGAGACATTATTTTATTTTGTAAATCTGATATTAACCAATAAACCATATTGTAAGACATTTTAAGTTTTAAACAAAAATATGAGTTACAATGAGCAATTAATAAGAAATATGGAGTAATGATGCTGAAAATTCAGCTTTGCCATCACAGTAATAAATTATGTATTTTTTTTAAAAATGTTCTATTCTTGTTTTGCGTTGTCAGAATATCCCATACCCCATCAACCTCCCGCTGGTGGGAAGAGGAATTGACTATCCTCTCTTCTTTGGAACGGCAATTTTTGCCTTTGAGGGAATTGGAGTTGTGAGTTTTTCTTTTCCTCTGTTTGTCACCACAGAAATATTATGCAGGCAAAAAAAGTTCAATTCAAAAAGGTGTCGCTCTCGATCTTCATCATTTACAGGTGCTACCACTTGAGAATAAGATGGAGAATCCCAGAAAGTTCCCCATGGTTCTGTATCTCGGCATGGGCATCGTCACCACCCTCTACATCTCTCTGGGCACCATTGGCTACATTGGCTTTGGAGAGCAAATTCGGGGCAGCATCACATTAAACTTACCGTTGTGCTGGTGAGTGCCAGAGAATCTTTATTGTGTATTTTCTTCTAGTCCCACTTCTTTACTTATATTTTGTTGGTTAAGATGATGATGATAATGAAAAAGCAGCATTAAATTGAAATTATACACATTTCTACGGCAGGTTAGGTATTGATGATCAGTCTAATCATTCTGTTTATGGATTACAATCATGCTTAAACTCATTACCCATATTCACCAAGTGGATTAAAAAAGGATCAACAACTTGTTTTTAAAAGATTATTGTGTAAGTGTTACTCGTTGAAATGCTTGAAGTAAAATAAAAAAAAATTTTTTGAAGAAAATATTGCTTTTATTCAGCAAGGACACATTAAAGTGATTGGGAAGATTACAAAAGATTTGAAGTCAGTGATTTTTTTTTTGTTTATCCAGCAAGCATGCATTACATTTTTTTTTCACTTTCTATTCATAAAAGAATCCTGAAAAAAATTCAGTTATCACAAAAATATTAAGCAGCACAACTGTTTTCATCATTAATAATAATAATAATAATAATAATAAATGTTTCTTGAGCAGCAAATCAGCATATTAGAATGATTTCCGAAGGATCATGTGACACTGAAGACTGCTGAAAATTCACCTTTAATCACCTTTCATGCATGTTTTCAAAATTGTAATAATATTTCAAAATATTACTGTTTTTACAAATAAATTCTGCCTTGGTGAGCATATAAGAGACTTCATTCAAAAACTTGATTTTTCAAAAAAATCTTACTGGCCCTAAACTTTTTAAAGGTAGTTTGACATAAATGGCTGCAGAAATAAGAAATGTACGTGATGTCTGTCTGTTCTGTAGGTTATATCAGATCGTGAAGCTGCTTTACTCTTTTGGAATCTACATCACCTACGCGCTGCAGTTCTATGTGTCAGCAGAAATTCTGATCCCACCGGCGGTGGCGCGCTGCGGTCCCAGGTGGGCAGTGATGGTGGACCTCAGCATCCGCGTGGCTCTCGTAGGCCTCACATGTGAGTCGTGCTGCAACAGAAACGCCTTAACACACCACACGCCTCTTAAATCTCTTCACCCCAGCAGTCTTTCATCCATCAGCCATTGGGCCGCTTGCGTCAAAAGTCAGGAGCGTTTTCAACGGCTCATTTGCTCGGAAAAACGCTCATGCGAGTGTCAAACGTCTCCTTTTCACCACGGCTCAAGGTTGTTCAGGCACTTTGCAGGGCATTTGTCATTGTTAGACAAAGTCTATTTTTACCTTTTGTCACTTTTTCTGAAATAAGCAAAACCTTGAACACAACAGAGAATGTTTTCCGCGTGTGACTCAGCCATGTGATAGTTATTCGGATGGAGTGCTGAAAATAAATGAGCTTCGTGTTTTGGTTGCACAAAGTCGGTGGGTCGAAGAAAGTGTTCAGGTAGTGGACATGAAAGCGTGCCTCTTGCTGTAGATGAAGGTAATCATGCGTCCTTTTTTTTAAATAGCCGTGACTGGCACGTGCTCAACCGAATCACTCTGCTTTCAAAACAGCAGCTACCTTCCAGGCCTTTAACATATATTTTTAGAAATATCCGAGGTTAGTCTTTTTTTTTTAAGCAGCTGTATTGATTTCCCTTGAAACCCGAGGTTGGCAATTCCTGTTTGACACGTGAGGTGCGATCTCACATGAGCAGCCGTGGCTGTTCTGCTCTGACAGTGTTTTTCTTCACTTGGAGACAGTCTTGAACACTGCATCACCCTGTTAACACTGCTACCACTTACATGAGCAGCCCGTTAGGGATAGTTCACCCAAAAATGAGAATCCTGTCATTAATTACTCACCCTCATGTCGATCCCAACCCGTAAGACTTTCGTTCATCTTCGGAACCGAAATGAAGATCTTTTCAATGAAATCTGAGAGTTTTTTGTCACTCCATTTATAGCTGTGCAACTATCACTTTCAAGCCCCAGAAAGGTAGTAAAGACATCATTAAAATAATCCACATAACTCCAGTGCTTTGTTGTCCCAAAAAACATAATTTACCACATTGCATTGCATTTACCTGCATTGTGTTGACACGAAAGCAGATGTTGCATAACGCAAGTATGTGAACGTCTATATTTACTACAGCATGCGCGTCGTTGTAAATCTGTTCATCACATAAAGCCATCATGTCTCTTCAGAAGAAGGATTAGATCACTTTGATTCTAATACATTTGGATTAGACCACTCAATTGATTATTTATTTATGACGTTTTTTGGATCTTTTAAGTTTTGGAGGAATGGACTTAAAATGGAGGGACAAAAATATCTTCATTTGTGTTTGGAAGTTTTAAATCTTATAGGTTAGAAACATCATGATTGTAGGCCTACATGATGACAATGAGGGAATTATACCCATAAATACAGTAAACTGAGCCTTGGATAAAACTAACTCTATATCGTGAATCATATCGTTTGCATCAATGATGCATAACACATTTTTATATCTTGATATAATTATGTATCGCTACACCCCTAATTGTAACTATATATATATATGTGTGTGTGTGTGTGTGTGTATGTATGTATGTATATGTATGTGTGTATATATATATATATATATATATATATGTGTGTGTGTGTATATATATATATATATATATATATATATATATATATATATATATATATATATATATATATATATAATATACTGTATGTATGTTTGTCCAATTAAAGTGCATGTAAAAAAAAATATTTGTTAATAGGATTATATGAAGGACTATATGTTCCTTGTGTTTGTGTTGTTGTGTCGACCTAGATGCTTTGAACTGGTTTAAAGCAGAAGCATTAAGGGTACCATTTCAGCAGTCATGTTAATGGTATTCAAGCGTGGAGGGAAAATTGTCAGTATTGTGGTGTTGGCATGGAGTCGGATGTGCAGCTGTGAGATTATATTTGGTTATTAGTTAAATTGAGCATTGTAAACATTGTTTTTTTTTTTTTTTTTTTTTTTTTGCAAACCTCCGTGTGATAATGTCACTGGTGACATGGGCAGCAGGTGCCGGGAGAGATAGGCCTTGGCCTTTCGAGTTTAAATCGCCCAAGGCATTGTGCTTGATGTTGTTTTTTATATATATATATATATATTAGAAAAAAAAAATCATTTAGCTTTTTGAAAATCAAAGTGAATGAAAATGTCGTGTGACACATTATCTGTGATGTGAATTTTAATGTGTGTTTATCTCCTCACCTGAATGGGTTTTCATACATGACCCAGTGTGAACACGTGATGAACATCTACTCTTGACCTTGAGGTAGTTGTAAATCATTTAGCAGTCAAAGGAAAATTGACTTCAGCTGAACCCATGGCAAAGTGTTTTCTAAAGGACAATAATATAAATCCCACACATAAAAGAACAAAGAACTGCACACAAACTTCTTTAGGTTTGGTAATTCTCTTTCATAAAACCAGATTTCTCTATACTTTTAATAATAGATATAACAAATAGAAAAGAAGAATTTGACAGTTCAGTGATCCAAGATGTTCACATTTATCTCATCAAATAGAAAGGATGAAAAAACTTTTGTTATTCATTGCTTTATGCACAAAACTGAAAGCACATAAAAAGTTAACAATGTATTTAAAAAATATATTTATAATTCAGTCTTTCTCTTGCACAAATTTCACTGAAAGAGAAGTTATAAGGCAGGAATGTTCAGTAGGCCATTGTTTTGGGTTATTATGGAGTGCAACAGTTGGGTTCCAGAAGTAAAAACTTCTTCATAGTGAAATAGATTTTCAACGACATAACTTGTAAACCTTACTGTGAGCTGTGAGGTTGTTAATCAATAGTATGTGCTTCTGTTGAAGCCGGTAGCCTGTGTTATAACCTGCACAAAAGAACACCCAACCCGTTATGCGACCGCAGCATTCATTTAATTCCGTACTCGACCTGACCCGTTTGAAAGGCCGTGACCGCACCCACATTATATGTACTACATCAGGTACATCATGTAACATAAGCTGTCAAACCAAGTTAACATTAGGCATTCTGAGTTGATACAATTGACCCTTCACAAAGACCCGCCCCCTTTAGTTACCGTTGCTATGTCCGACAAGCCATGCGCTCTCACGCCACACATCATGTTCTCACGAAGTGAAAAATACATCCCGGAGCAAAGAGGACACTGACAACGTCGACAGACAAGACAGAGCAGGTTACTTTTGATATGAAACAGTTTAATATTTCAAATATTGTAATTTTTTAAAGAAGTTTAAACCGTAAATAGCGTCTAGTGTGTCTTTAATGTGTCGTGACAGATCGCTGTAGCTCCTCGTGAACCGATCATCTCTTCATACTAGTTCATTTATAGCATCAAATAAACATGAATGAACATCAGAAGGAATGTTGTTTCAAGTGTGGAATGACGTGAGTCCACACAAGTTTTCAAGTTCAAGTTCACCAACGTTAGTCTACTTACTCCCAAACAGACAAAATGGCGGATTCGGGGTTATGATTGGTCAGATCGCCTGTCAATCACACTAAAGGGTCAATTAAGAGAAATAGACACACAGCCCAACATGAAAATAATGAACAGGAAAAATAAAGAGTTGAGAATATGTATCTGTCATCTAAACAATACGAAACATTTGCCTACATCATGTGATAAATCTGCCCATATAGGCTATTTTGAACAAATGTGCATAAATCACACCTTACAGCATGGCGTTCTCTATCAATTAAAAGAACAAAAAGCTAAAAATGAACCTGTACTGTCATATAATATCGGGGATATTTTAGCAGATTCGCTCTGCATTTAAATGCGGTTGATTCTCCTGAAACTATACAGTTTATATGTGGCTGTTGGTCCTCTTTGCAGCCAAAAAATTGTGATTAGATTATATACAGAAAGTGAGCAAAGAGCGCTCACTTAATAATGATTAAAGCTGTCAATCACTTCAGTTGCAGTGCAATTGGCTACAATGTTCAACACTGCAAATCGCGTTGTTAATAGAAACCTTTGACGGTCTTCAGACTACAGAACACAAATAAGCAGGGGACCGTTTGAAAGTTCGCTCATGTTTATTGGTGCCTGACCCACACCACAAATGACAAGGTAAATATATTTTCACACTTTACATCACATTTTAGCGCTTCACCTGTCCCATGTGCAGGACTCTGCTCTGACATTGTTAAAAACAGAAGTTGTGAAATTATGTTGTAGTCATTTTTTTCCCCTGTCTCAAGTAGCCTTATCTAGTTTTTTTTTTTTTCAAATTGCATTAAATCAAACAAATCAAAAACTGAATAAACTAGCAGCCAAAGATTGTATTTCCCCATTAAAACCAGAGTTGTGATTTAGCAGATAAATTACAGGTTGTAAGGCCTGTGATTTATAGGTTGGTCAGCTTTCTGAAAATTAATCACACGGGATGTAAGTCTCTGAGGTGAAGATGTCGTCAAAGCACCTTCACAGTTCATCACGCTTTGCACTAGGCAGTTACAAATGGGCATGTCCAGGAGTACCTAATCAAAGCTTGTGCTGACTGCAGTCTGTTGTCATTTTCTCTGAATAATACTTTGACAGAGTGCTGGATGCTCCACTAGCCATTTAGTTCACATGGTCTATAGCTACCAGACATTTCTAGCGTTTCACCACACCCTCCGTTTGAATGTCACTGACTTTGGGTCAAGATTGTGGAGCCAACAAATAAATTTGTGCTTAACATTGTAAAGTGGACAGTCCTTCCTGTTTTCGCCTGTCACAGCTGTCATAATGTGTGCCTCTGTCTGATTTTTTTTTTTTTTTTTTTTTCAGATGCAGCTTTATTTTTAGTAACAGTAATACAGATTTTTCTCCATCATACAATACGTCTTAAAATTAATTGCATGCCATTTATCAACACGAGCCATCCTGCATTTAATATGAGATTCTGATATGGATCTCTCTTACTGCAGTGTGAGCACGTGTCTCTCAGCAGCCGGCAAGTGAATGCACAGAGTAACGTTATAACATCATTTTCAACTCACTAAAATGTATCTAATATGATAAACTGAGCTGCGTTTCCTCATGATGGGAAAAGCGGAAGCGGCGCCGGCGACTGTGTCATAATAAAAGTCCCGCTGCTCTCGAGGCGTGTGTCGTTCGTCTCTCATTATCAATCACTCGTTCAGCTCCACAACACTCGCTCCTGCTCTGCTTCACACTACAGTAACGTTAATAATCGCATCCATGAACATGATTTCTGCCCGAGTCCCGTCCCGATTCTTTTCCACCGGCTGTGAAGTGAAGACCACGTCTCAAGAATCCTGCTCAAACTTGGCATCATCAAGCTACGCCTTTGTGAATAGGCGACCTCTAGTGGACGAAAAACTACCTAGTGCACCTTTAAATATACCAAATGTGTATATTTGCAAAGGCTTGTGAAATCTGCATGGTTTTAATACTCCAAAAGATTAGGGAAAAAAGTCAAAATTTTAGGCTCACACAGACAGCAGGGAGTACACTGGACAAATAACTGTTACATATGTATGACATGCTTAAAGGGTTAGTTCACCCAAAAATGAACACTTGTCACCCTCATGTTGTCCCAAACCGCATAAGACCTTTGTTCATACAATCAGGGTTGTATTAAATAATGTCCTGGCTGTCCCAAGCTTTTTAATGGCACTATATAGAGGATGAGATTTTGATGCCCAAAAAAGTGCAACCATCCATCATAAACGATTTCCACACGGCTCCGGGGAGTTAATAAAGGCCTTCTGAAGTGAAGCGATGCGTTTGTGTAAGAAAAATATTCATGACCCCCCCCCACCACCACCACCCCACCCCCCAGCCCCGCCATATGATGCATTGAGGAACACAGAAGAGCAGAGGACAATGCAAAACAAAACACCGGTCACAAATTAGAAGTCTAAAACGAGATAAAACAAAGACTTCTCTTTAGATATAAGAGAAGAGGAGCTTGAATTTGTCGCACAGCCCTATTTGTTTGAACAGCGAGAGCGTCAACTCATACGCTACTCCTACATCACGTCAGGGGTTACTCTTTTGGCGTAAGTCGATGTGCGTACAGCTGGAAGCCAGTTATTTAAGTTTTAAATATAGATAGAAGAAAGTCATGTTTTGAGTGTGAGTAAATAATGGGGTAATTTTCATTTTTGGGTAAATTATCCCTTTAAACTTCCTCACTGCGATACCCCAATCTTTGTGTTTTCCAACTTCTGTTCTGGTTGGCAGCTTCGCTGGAAGTTTCCAGTCCATTGGGATGATCGCGATGTAAGCACAGAATAGCTTTCTTCTGTCTGCTCAGCAATTTACATCAATATGCATTTGCATCTTAACTCATTTTTTTAATTCTGAATCCAAAATCAAACACTGAAGACCCTTTGCATTGGCTGATTGAGGCCAGACAGGACGTGGTTGAGAGTGCCTTTGTCTTGGAGATGAAGAGACCAAGACTGTGACGCCTGATTTGTAGATCTCCAGAGAGAAGCTAGAGGGCTTCATCTAGCACACAGAGCTGAGGCTCTTCTTCCACCTCGTGTGATCACAAGTATATGCAGAATCCATCAAAGGCCAACAGCGGCTGGGCTGTGCTGATAGTGTGGATGCAATAAGCATGTGTCGCAGAGAATAACGTCAGAAGAGAAGAACACTGTGTTTGGCAAGAGGACTGATCCTTTTCGCTTAAGGGGCTTCACTGCTGACTGACATATAGCTGGCATATTGAACTTGTTTATGGAGCTGCTTGTGCAAAAGAATGACTTCACTTCAAAAGAACGTGATCGGGTACAAAACACACATTTACACACATGCACAGCACATATATGTCAATGTACAAAATCCAGATATGTAGAGAGTAGGGTTGTCAAAAGTACCGGTACTTCGTTACCATACTAAGATGTTAAAAACGAGCTCACGAGCATTTTGAGCTCTGTTGACCGCATTCTGACTAACTTAAACAGCTCTGATTGGCCATTGTGTTCACACGCACAACAGACATGTCTGTGATTGGCTACAATGATCAACGCTTCAAAAACGGGACAGAGCACTTACACGAATATACATGGGAGCGTTTGAAAGTGGGAGCATTTGAAAACAGCCATCGATCAGCATGTAGATGCCGGCTTTCAAACTCTCCCGTGTGTATCTGTGTAAGCGCTGTGAAAGATATTTACAACATTGTTTTGAAGCGTTGATCATTGCATCCAATCACTGACATATCTGCTGAGCTTGGCCAATCAGAGGAACGTACCACCAACCAGCAGAACCCAAAAGAAGGTTTTTTTTGAGGAATGTTTTGCCCATTTAATAGTCAGCGGGGGTCTAAAACAACGAAAAGAAAGCAAGTCATGGAGTAAATGATTACATAATTGTCATTTTTGGGAAAACTATCCCTTTAATAATACAAAAGAATTATAGTCTTTAATTAAATGAGAGAATCTTCTTCAGCTGCTGTGAAAAACTGCCTAGGTTTGCTCAGTTTCAGCGCTGCAAAAATAGGTCATTTCTTCTAATCAAACATTTTAAAGATTAAATGCCTTAAAGGGATATGTAGACTGGAAAATCCCAATTCACTACAAAAATCATCTGAAACACACTGATAAAGCCTATTTAATGTTGCTCACTGTATCCGTTCTTATTCATTCATGAGCAGTTGCAGAGTTTGTCTGTTGCGTTTCTCTTTTTAAACTTTAATTGCTTTGGTATTTCTGATAGTCCAAAATCAATCTTAGTAGATTGTCAAGAAACTGTTCCCGTCTGATCTGATGTTTTAGTGCTTTTTGTGCTTAGTTCTTGTTGTTCAGCTTGTGTATAGAAAAACGAAACTGGATTTAAGACTCAATTCGGTGCGTATTTGCCATTTTGCAGGCTGTCATGTTGTGGTTTGATTTCAAACTAGGCTTCAAAGGAACGCAAACCATAATGCATAAATACTTTGCAAATGCAGTTTTCCTCTATTAGGCTCTGTCATTCTTTGATTGAATTGACATGCAAATTGAGAGGAAAACTGTGTGTTTTCCATTTCATTGAGAGTAAGTGACATTGAGACTGATACTGTGAGACAATAGCAAGAGGAATTTATCTCCTCCACTTTCATCTGAATGTCGTGAAGCGATTGCTGAAGCGTGAACGTTAAAGTCCCCCTGTAGTCCATAATTTCATCCCTTTATAAGCTCATCTTTGATCACCAAAATGACATTTTAAATGTTTTTCTTCATGCCTTAAAATGCCTTGAATGTAACTATACTCGCTTGCTTCATTTAGTATATGTGGAACCAAGAATATGCAAATTAGCCTCACGTCTACTCACACCAGCTCAGAGATCCACTCGGTTAACTTTTCTGCAGTAAACGCTGCACAATTGAAAATGGAAATACTGGTTTAATTCAGCCATATATGTTTGAAACAGAAACTGATTCAGAAGTGGAAGAGTGAATTGTTCAGAGTCAATGTATCGGAATGGTAATATGTTTTATGTATCGCTCTTTACAAAGTCACACGTATAACGGTAGTTAAAATGATTTGCCTTTTGCTTGACTTCGCTATCAAACAGCTAATAATGTGTTGCTAATGTTACACAAACCATGTTCCTGTTCGCCATCTCCGTCTGCCTTCTAAAATTCAGCATCCTTAGAAAGCTTTGAACAACTTATAACCGTAAAAACAAGTCATAATCGTAATATACATCATATACATAAGTGACTCGCTATATCACATGTATTTCATGCCCACAGAGCTTGAAAGGTAGGAAAAAGTGACGGTTTCAAAGCGCGTTTTTGCAACCGTCTTTGATACACTGTAGTAGAGAAAAAACTCTGCAGTGGTGTTGACTAATTTGCACACGGTTTGTCTTAAAGTATATTGAAACACCATATAGACATATAAGCAACATTAAAAGCTTTTTTAAAAACATTTAAAATTTTAAGTGCTGAGTTTGACTAGGGCATCTTAATGTTTTATAGAGAAACAGAAATGACCCATTGATGTTTATATGATCATTGAATGGTCGGGGTCACATGTTCAATACACAGGGTTGGGGAGTAACGAAATACAAGTAACTTGGTTACGTATTTAAAATACAAAATTTGAGTAACTGTATTTTATTACAGGTACATTTTAAATGGGTGGTAATCAGATTACAGTTACATCTGAAAAGTATTTTAGATTACCAAAGTGATTACTTTGAGTTTAAACCGCAATGGTGATTCTCTGACTCTGACAGTCTGAAAAAGCGGAGTTAAGTTTCATCAACATTTTAATACTTTTAAGAGAGATCATAAAAATGTTGTTATTTTTATTTAATACTGTCCTGAACAAGACAAAATGACTGAATTTATAAAAAAATTGCCCAACTGTCAACTTAACTGTCCTGTCATGACCTGATGATCCACGACTGTTTTCATGTTTTGTGATTGTTGTTTGAGTCATTTTATAATTCACTCGTCACTGCATCTTTTTATCACAATTTGTTTTTTTTTCCCCTCACAATTGAGAGTTTGCATTTCACAATCCTGACTTCTTTTTCTCAGAATTGCGAGATTTAAACTCACTATTGCAAGTTAAAAAGTCAGAATTGGTAGATATAAACTTGCAATACTGACTTTTTTTCTTGCAATTGTGAATTTATTATGAGTTTATTTCTCATAATTTTGACTTTTCTCAATATTGTGAGTTTATATCCCATAATTCTGACTTTATAACTCGCAGTTGCGACTTTATATGACACAATTCTGAGGGAAAAAGTCAGAATTGTGAGATAAAAACTTGCAATGACCTTTTTTGTGTTTGTTCCACACTTATTAGTATTCCAAAGTATTCTAAAGTATTTAGATTAAGCTACTAAACTTGAGTAATGTAACGAAATACGTTACAAATTACTTTTTAAAGCATGTATTTTGTAATCTGTACTGAAATACATTTTAAAAGTAACCTACCCAGCCCTGCCAATACAACGAACAAACCAAAGAAACAAATACTGCCCTCTCCTCTCTTCATATGACCAATCTTTATTAAAGATTGAAGCTGTCGATCAACTTGTTCACTTCAGAAAATAATGGGTTTCTCAAGGTTTTTTGATGTTAAGGCTGGGCACGGATCCGCTGAGCTGTAATTTTTGTTTCGGCAAAGACCATGTAGTTGTATCTCTCCAGACGAATGAGCAAAAGATCTCCGCACTCCTCCATCACCCCAGCCGTATACAGTACTTAGATGAACCACAAAGCCCGTGGAAATGCACAGCAGGAGATGGGCAAGAAGGCAGCACGCTGTTTGTCATGTCACCGCTTAGAAGTCACTCCAGTTTAAAGCAATCGGATTGAGAAGAGACCACAACCATGATGCCTTCCATCTGTTTGCTTGTGTCACAACTGAAGGATACTTGATCTGACTGCTGTTATAAAACATGCAGCAGTTAAGTGGTGGTTTTTGAAATCACGGAATCTTTTAGGAACATCAGTCACGCTGCAAAAACAGACATGTTTCATAAAGATAACGTTATCATCCGTCCTCTTAAATTCTCTAAGAAATGAGCTATATGTAAGGCAACAAGAATATGTCGAGAACATTCAATTAATCTACTGAAAGGATGTTGAAAATCGTCAGTTTGTCCTTTTGGCTCATGATCACTGACCTAGTCGTATAAACTGTTTGCTTTTAGATTAATGAGATCTTATGAAAGTTGTTGTTGACCTGTTCACCTGTTGTGAACCTTAATGTTTTTGCTTTATTGAATTTGAAGAAAAGAGCACAGTGTGTAGACGTAGGGTCATGCAACCGAGCTATTCTGAAGGACACGCAATGCTCCGTTTCAAAAACCTAGTGAGCTACGGCTGAGCTCTGTTGCCAACATCCTCACTGAAATACAACCTCAGACGTGACGGATTTGAAATGCTGTACACGGGCAGCAACTCGTGTGAAATGCAGTTTGACGTTGCTATATTTAAATAAGAAGCATAACAATACACTGCATACAATTCCCTGTCATAAATCACAACTTTTTGTTTTATTTTCTCTCATCTCTGTTCCGGACTTGCACACAAACTGTATTGCAAAAAATTCCCAAAATGTCATTTGTGTGGAAATATTGCGAAGTCTGTAAACGTGACGGTAAAACAGGCCAGAGACGGAACAGGCTTAAGACAGACATAAAGAGGAGAAGAGGGCAGAGAACGTACTATACCAGACTCAGAAATCTTACTGTTCGCGATGCTTGAAATATTGGAAGAAAAAAATCAATATTGAATCGGGGGTGGGGGTTTATATGAATGCGTCTCTGAAAGGGAACTGACTGTCTTCAGAATAGTTTCTATGGCATTTTCTTTTCCATTTACCTCCATATAATGCCTATTATTATGTTGCCTTCACATGTTCTCGGAATTGACCCTTCACAAACAGTTTGATTGACAGGCGATCTGACCAATCATAACCTCTAATCCGCCAAAGCAGTCAGGGGAGTTAGTAGATTAACGTTGGTGAACTTGAACTTGAAAAATTGTGTGTACTCACGTCTTTCAACAACATTCCTTCTGATGTTCATTCATGTTTATTTGATGCTATAAATGAACTAGTATGAAGAGATGATCGGTTCACGAGGAGCTACAGCGATCCGTCACGACACATTAAAGAGACACTATACAGTATTTATTGTTTAAACTATTTTTAAAAAAAAATTATGATAAGAAACTGTTTCATATGTCTGTTTCACATGTATAAAACTAAATTAAACACTCTTTTAAATATTTTCTAATTTCTTTAAATATTTTCATGAACAATTTTAAACACGGGCCTTTATTTTCATTAAAAAGGCTTATTTCTGCTTCATTTAGACAAGTGCAAACTGGGTGTAGGTAAGATCCCGGCCAGAATCGCCTTGAAGTCGTGCATCTTTGGAGCAAATAAATAAATAAATACATTTGGTTAAAGAAAAAGAAGAAAATCAGCAACCGGTATCGAAATCGCCCCATTTGCTTGGTGGAATCGGCCATGAAAAATCATGATCTGTACATCCCCAGCAAATATTTAGTAGGTTTTTTTTTTAGTAATTTTAGTTACTTTTTAGTTGCGTTTTAAAACTAAATGAAATGTTTATTCATAAATATTTCTCTCAAATTGTTCATCATCTTGGATATTTTGTTATATATTGGATATATTTTTGTTTAGCTCCCAGTGCATTCTGGGATTGTCTTCTTTGTGATTGTCTCCTTCTTAGGATACATACCTTAATGGCATAGTTCAATTAAAAATCAAAATCGTTTACTCACCCTAATGAGACGTGCAGAAGAAAAATGAGATACTGTGGACATGAATTACTCAAACAAAACAAAAAAAAAAGCACACTGAGATATGTTTATTTGATGAGGGCGAATAAATGATAACAGAATTTTCACTTTTGGGTGAACTATGCCTTTAAGGTGCCTATGATGCCTTACAATGCAACTCATTAGGATTTAAAACAGATCCTTTGTATGTTGCAACAAGTAAAACTTTTGCACTTTAGATGAAACCACTATTTTGATATAGAACATAAAGAGTCCTGGTTTGAAAACAGCAGTTATCCAAAGGCAAAACAGAAAGCTAAACGCCAAAGAACTCTCGCATGAATTTTAATGTCCAACGTTTAAAATAATAAAATTTAAGATTGTTCTGCGGCAACCAAGTGTGCCAGTGAAATGGACCATAAAAATAATAGGTGAATAATAAAAAAAAATGGATCATGGACATACATAGCTGAGCATCTATAACTGCAGACGAGAACACGTCTCCCTGTTTCCCTCATAAATTTTTTTTGTTGTTTTTGTAAAGACATTGTCAGCATGTAATGGTTGTTACCATTAAAAAAATCTTTTTATTTGTGTCTGACAGCATGCATGCACATGCAACCTTTAAGACTTGACATTATCGTGCCCATCTAGTTCTTACAAGCACTTGCATGTGGAAGGCACATACATGCTCCATTGCTGTTAAAACAACAGTGACACAGATTTCATGCCACTCCATGCATCTACATTACTCAGAACAAAAGAATCCTGTATAAATAATGCTAGGCCGTCTTTTAATGACTAATGCATTGCAAAAACAGCTAAAAATTCTTTCAGTCTTTGTTTCAGCAAGTTTCCTAATGCTGTTCAAAGGCATCACTGGATTACGGTTAGAGCTTAACGTTCTGAGTTGTTTAATTCTGTAAGTGTCACAGTATTGTGTCTCTGCTTTGATTTATCGAGGCGAGAAAACGGTCCGTCTTTTCATTTGTTCAAGACTTTGCAGAGAATCCTCTCCGTCTGATTCATGTTTGGATGTATTAAGTGCAGATACTTTTTCTGTTTGCCCTGCTCCCCAAAAGTTCATTTAGGATTCATTGAAGAGAGCCGTCGGAATTAGGTGGGCGTGTGACATGTAGAAACAAGACATTTACGCTTGATCAAACCATTCGTACTTTTTATAAAGGCTCCATTCTCACAGTGGAGTGCCTGCTCGAAATCAGCTTCACGGAAGAGCACATCAAAGCTAGCTCAGAAAAGATGAGAGTGGTATTACTGGGTTTCCAAGGGTGCAAGCGTGCCCGTGTGCACTCTTAATGGAAAGTGGAATGGACAGTGCGTGAGCCCCCTCTGGTCCTGCACTTTTTCTGGGAATGCACTGCTACCGCTGACAGCACGCTGACACACGAGCACTAGGGCATTCTGACTGCGCCGTGTTCCTCTACTTTACCTTAGGAGCTGCTGAAACTGACCTCCGTAGCCCCAGGGAGGCTCTAAACCTGCTTTCTTCGGTCCTGCTGAAACAATAGGAGACACCTGAACCATGTGGCTCCAAAGGTCTCCGAAAATGCCATTCAGTAAAGAGTGAAGGTCTTTGAAACTGACTCGCGTGATACCGCGCTCACCGTTCATGTGACGATCTGACCTTTAATCATTTATAGAGACCTCCTTATCATTGCTTACATCTGACCTTTTACTGTATGGATTTGTACTTAACATTCTGTTAAGTGAGGGATAATGTACGGTCAGATATGAAGAACGGCCACATGCCAGATTAGGGCTGCAGGGTATGGGTACAATATATATATTTCATTTTTTTATGATTTAAAAATTTAAAAAGGGAGAGCTGCACAATTTGGCCAAATTCTGATTTATTTATCAATATGGCTGTAAAATAATTATTATAATTATAACTCAGGGATATACTTTACAAAATATTGATATAAACTCAGAGAAGAAGCAGACATGCTTCGTGTAGAGCAGCTGAAAACGCCGTCGGATCATTAGCTGCTCGTGTGTAAAAACACTGGGTGGCGCTTCGCTCTGAAACACACAGTGAAAATATTTATTTAATCAAACCACAGCCCTACAGTGTATCGCAATTTCGGTTTAAATCAAATAATCATGAGGCCTATGCCAAATGAATAAATAATGTACATGAAAAACCTTTTTTTTTTTAACATGAGAAGAAAGACATGAAACTATATTGGGCATTCATTGCCTTGGACAACAATCACACTCAGCATTTTCACTGGCCACAACTTTGACGTCGATACCACGGTCACTTTAAGAGCTGATGCACGGATCCATTATACTGTTACACGTGCATTTATTTATCAACTGTTTACATGCGCTTAAAACGTCACTGACAGTGTTTATGTGCATACTCGTCAAGACCAGCATTTTGACATTATTTTGTGTGTATTTGACTGTTTAAGCACAATACACAGTGAAAAAGAACTCAGTTTAGTACTGATGTGTGCACTTTGGGTGTGAGAACAACATCTGCGATGTTTAAAATTATGCGCAATACGTGCAATCCCACGCTGAAATCCAAGCCTTGTACTGCCAAAAATATTCATCCAAAGCAAATGAAACGAGTGATTGAGGGGAGGAGGGTTTTTTTGTGTCAACTCGCTGTCTGAGAGATGAGAGGGAGAGAGAGAGCAGCTGGTATCGTGTGCCTATTCTGCGGAAAATTAGCCAAAAACAATTTGTCTAAAGAAGTAGTGAGTGGGGCTTGTCCATACAAAACAATTATTTATTTATTTTTTTAGCACATTCATATGCAGTTGCTAGAGAGTACTGAATAATAGCTTTCTGCCAGTGGTCAACGATGGATAGCCATGGTAGATATATCAGCTGAGTTTTGACATTTTTTTTAATTATCTGCATTGGCTGATAACTAAATATATTGATTATTACTTTTTGGCCTTTTGGCTGATGTGCATGATATGTGACTTTTATTTTTTGACAGTGCTGAAAACACCACCCTGATCAGTAAGACATTGGAAATTGTAAGCACAATAAAAAGGTTGATGTGAGAGCCTTGACCTAGTATTTAGTTTTTTCATTGTGCTCCATCATGTTGAGCCTTGATGCTCATTCATGTGACACGAGTTGAATCCAGTTTGTCATCTCCTAACCCAGTTCCCCCCTCTTTTCCTCATCATTTCACATCCTCTTTCCACCATCATTTCATCCTCTTTTCCCAAAAAATAAATCTTAATTGTTCAGTATTATCAGTGAAAGGATCCCTAATGTTCCTCAGCTAAGTGATTTGAGAAATTCAGGGTGCTGTTTGGCAGCTGTAAACCATGTTTCCTCTTGATAAGTACCAGAGGATGTTCTTACATTGCCATTTAGAGAGGTTAAAATCTGTAGAAACGTATCCGAATGAAATGACATGCATAAGCATCAATTTTAGTCCCCAGGAATGACTGCTCACGACTGTAAATGATGCTCATTTTGACCATCATGATAATGATATTGATAAGATATGAATGATATGATATTCCTAATTTTTCCCAGCTGTGATGAGACGGTACGTGTGACGGTAGTGTGTTTCTGGAGTATTTTCAGAGATGGGATTCGAATTTATAATGGAATTATAGTCTCAGCTTCATTATCTGACCTCATTCTGACCATAGAGATTTTCTTCTCTGCCATAAGCGAGACTGAAACGCACCATTTTTCATGGTTAATACCTCGGTGTTCATGACAGTAACTGTCCTAGACATTGTAATGAGGCGTTATGTTGTGTTTCCTCCCATCTTTGTTCCCATACAACATATTCCATGTGCCTTTCTGTCCCTCTGACGGCTTAATAGTTGCTCATTTTGAAATGCTGCTGAGAAATAAATAGCGTCCTCATGACTGATCTGTCTGAGATGAACTTATTAATTTCATACAATGGCCACTGACAACAGGCCTTCTTAATGGACTGAAAGGATCCATTGAGAACATCTCAATGGACTTGTTACTGACAGTATATATGTATTTATTTCTCTATTTATTTTTATGTTTTCTTTGTGCAGCCAGTCTGTGGCTCCTGAATAAATTAATAGACAACAGCTTCTTTGCTTTTGGTGCGTTATATGATTTATATGTATGCTGGCTCACATTTCCAAAGAGCACATGCTAAAACATTAGTCTGACTTCTAATTTGGTGCGTACGCAGTGAGTCACACGGTCGCGTCGCCAGCATCAAACTTTCACTGAAGAGATGCAGGCCAACAGATGCATGTTGTGTTGTTTTGTGGTTGTTTTCTGAAGAGAAATATTTATTAATAGAGCTACACTTTTTTAAAAAGTATGAATGTTCCAGAATGTCAGATGGATTCTGTGCTTTTCGAGTGTTTTCAAGATAGTTCCTTGACGCAAACATTCATTACTGCTCAAATAAAGGCCATCGCATCTGTCTCCTGACAATGAACCCGTGATGAGCCTCTATTTATTTTTCAAACAGTCATTGTCTGACAGTCAGGAATTGTTCAGAAGGGGATAATGGGTAATTTGTCGCAGTGTCTACACTCCCCTCTGTAGTTTTGTCACAGTCCGCCCCTAGAAATCTTCACATGGCTGAGGGGAATTCGCCCTGTTTGCGAATGTAAATTGGATTGTAATTAAATGATCCCACTTGTGTGGTCCGAATACGGCAGAACTTTAAATGCCTGAAATAAACAAATCAGCCTGGCCATGCTTCAACTTCAACCAACCAATTTTCTGGTCATCAGAGCCAGGAATATTTTAAAGTGAAGTGTTGTCAAAGGCGAGACTCTTTATGTGGACTCCCTCGCTCTGACCCAGAGCTGACATTGCCATGCTGGTGTCTCTGAGTGCTGAGAAGTGCAGATATGCCCATATGTCTTGAGTGTTTACAGCTGTGAAATGTGTCCCAGAGGTTCGCTGCATTTGGTAATTAAGAGGCTGAGGATATGTTACATTTTATATAGCCTTGGATATTGCTGCCTTGAGACTCGTTTTAGCTCATTCTTGGTCCTGTAGTGTTTTTTGCATTGTAATTTGCAGCAAAAGCCAAGAATCTCATAATGTCACCACCAAGCCTAATAATCGCCAAACGAGCTGTTTGTTGTTTATTACCTCCTCTAAATGTGGTCAAAAGGCTACTTTCTTGGGGTTTAATGGTACACAAACATGGCGGATCGATGCGTACCTTGTTATTGAAGTCATTTTTTTATTAAACAGTGGTTTATCTCCCTTTAAATAGGTTTTTTATTCAATTTATAAGAAAATGTTAATTATAATTGAACCTATCTTAGCTAATACTGTAAACTATATACAGGTAGCCCTTTCTTGCACATTACTATAATATTAAAGGTTACAATTAACAACAGAGCCCAAACTATTAATTTCAGTTACTATTTGTTTTTAGATAAAATAATCAACACTCAAATAATAAAAAAAACATGTTAATTGACCCTTAGCAAAGATCCGCCCCATATTTTCTCACGCAGTGAAAAATACATCTCGGAGCAACACGTCGACAGACATATGAAACCGTTTCATATTTAATATATCGTAATTTTTATATTAGAATATTAGTACATTAGAATGATTTCTGGAGGATCATGTGACACTGAAGACTGGAGTAATGATGCTGAAAATTCAAGGAATAAATTACATTTTATAACAGTAAAATAGTAAACTTTTATTTTAAATTAAATGCAGTAATATTGTGAAATATTATTACAATGTATTTATGGTCAAATAAATGTAGTCTGAGTGAGCATAAAAAAAACCCATTATAATCTTACTGACCCTAAATGTAATCATGTAGTATAAATAGTATTTACATTATTTGTAGTCTAATAAGTTTAGGCCTGTAAATGTATTAAATAGATATGAGACAGAACATAAACAGATGAATCGATATTATTTAAATAAGAATGTGTAAATAATATTGTAATTAAACATTGAATTACAGATGATGCAATTAGCTGAGGACGTATGTGCTCTTACTTTTATAAACACCTCACCCAGAATGCCCTAAAACAAGTTTGCGGTAAAGAAAGGACCTGAACCATAGCATTATGACAAGTTACACATATGCATTCACATTTATTTTTAGAGAGAGAGTCAAAGTCTGCTTATGGCATTTTACACCATATAGTAAATGTGCTTGATATGCGATGGATCTGATAATGAATTTCATACTGTGCTGCTGAGCCTATAAAACTGTGCTCTGGGGTTAAATATGATTAATGGGAAATGATGTCCTTTGCCAACAGATCTCATATTCTCTGTGGCTCGACACCTTTTTCACTTAACACTTTTTGAGTTTCTATAAAGGTCTGAAACTGGGCTTCTCTCATGCTCTTCCATACATAAATCAATTTGCCTCAAAGCACAGTTGTCAAAATTGCTGTGCGTGCAAATCAAATGCTTGCTGTGCGAGAACTGCCTTTATAAAAAAAAATAGCTTAAATACAGTGGCAGACCTCATTAATCTAGAAGCCCTTCAATTGGCAAGGCATAGCCGTTTCCCTTTCCAAGGGGAGAAATGTGCTGACTCCAGATGTGGTTTCAGTGACATGTCAAGATGAGCCAGAGGTTCTGAAAGGGTTGATTCGGACCTGGGATGTGCCTGACATCCAATTAATGGCCGAAAGTGATGGGCCTGTCTGACTAAATACTATCTTTCTCAGCTCTGACTTCAGTGGATTGTTTCTTTATAGTATGAGGGTCCAGTGACGCAGGGCTGTGGACATGGCCGCCTGAGTACAGGGAAACCAGATGGCAGCTGTCCTCGATACAGAGCTGGCCTTGATCTCTGAAATTTGGAAGAGGACATGAATTACAAAACACTCTGAGCTGGGACGTGAGGATGTGGCGGTAGAGCTCCAGCTGTTGTCTAAAACATGCCCTGTGAAATCTTCCTGACTGAATGATATTTGATTGTTAGATGTAGGGTGGTGCAGTGACAACTGCAAACTATAATAGACAAGATATCAGAGCGTTCACTCTAATGTCAGACCTCTCCAGATGTGTTTTCTTCATACTAATAAAGCCGATTGGCTTAAATACATAACAGATATGAGTGTCCATGATAAAAACATATATATATATATATATATATATAATATATATATATCTTATCTATCTATCTATCTATCTATATATATATATATATATATAAACTAAATTAAACTTTTTATGCTAGAATATAAATCTTTTAATACTCCAGTGTAAAACACGTTATAAGTAGTGTTGTCAAATTAATTAATCGCATCTAGCATAAAAGTTTAATTTAGTTTATATACGGGGATATATATATATATACACACACACACACACACACACGCACACACACACACACACACACACATATGTGTGTGTGTATATGCATTTCTATACACATTATTCTATATATATATCTATATTCATATTGATTACATAAATGTTTGAAAATACATATACAGGTGTATATAGAATAGATATATATGGAATAATGTGTATAGAAATGTGTATATTTATGACTGTTTCATATGGTTTTGAAAACTTTTATATCATATGCAATAAAAGTTTTCAATTTAATGACTCTGAAAATGTCATGTGGTGTAACCATCAAGTGAAAATAACATTTTACAACCTGATCTAAACTGGCCTTGTTATAAAAATGATCAGATTTTGCATCACATGACTTTTATTTGGGCAGACAAAAGTTTGTGAAGCAGTTTTGTCAGGGTTTTTTTTATAATTATGCCAAACTACATAAGTTTTCTTTTCAAATTTTTCATTATTACAATACATTTTTTTTCTCAATGATGTCATTTGTCACTCTGAAATGTTTGACTTTATTCCCTCAAAATATAATTAAGAAATTAAAAACATGCTCATCATAGAAGATGTTCATTCAAATCATTATATGTTATGGATGCGTGTCCAGGAAGAAGCGCACAATGAACTGTCCGTAAACAAAACTTTTAATGATCTCGGGATAAAAACTACACACACCACTAAGCAACAACCAACGAAGGACAAAGACTGAACAGAAACTGAGGTTATAAATACCAAGGAACAGGGGAGCAAACAAGACTAATTAACGATACACACCTGACATACCTGAAACAATAATAACCGTAACCATAGCAACTTAGGAGTGGAGGGAAAAACCGAACACAAGACATGTGACCAATGAAAACACACACAGTCCAAACAGAAACACGTGTAACAGTACGCACGCATGTATGAATTAACATTTTTGAATAAATTAATAGCATCAGGTCAATAATCTTTCTGCAAATCTTTCCATATAGTCCAGAACAAATGAGTAAAAGGCAGAGGACTCTTGGACGCCTGTACAATTTAGTTTGTTAGAAGAGCTGAGCTTAGTAGATCCATCAATTGATCCAGCGCATGTCCTTAATGTGAATTTACTTTCCGATAGCTTTTAAACCCTTGTTCTGCTCTCGGGCCCCGAGGGGGATCTGTCACCTGTGCCTGCTTTGTAAGCTGCTTGGTGTACTCTGCTGAAATCTTCAAAGTGACCTACATCTCAACCCATTTGGACTATTTGTCTTCTTTGGACTTAAATTTGGCCACAACACCTCTCAAAACAACATATTACAAAGCAGGCTGTTCGGTTTGGTTCTCACACCAAGCCACGGTCTTTGGGTTTTGGCACGTACTCCAAAAAGAACAACTTTCGATGTTGATTTGCCAGATTCCCTGGTTGAAAGAATCTTATGTGTCAAATGAGAAGAAAACGAGAAGCCGACAATCCCTACAAAATAATAATAAGTGACAGGAAGTACGCTGTGCGCTCGAATGTGTGTGTTCATGTGTGACAGACAGGAATTTGCAATGTGAGCGTTTGAAGATTTAAAAGCTGTGGCGTATTCCCGCCGTGCACAGTGTGAAAAACACAGGAACATTTGGAGGGGAGAGACCGACATCAGAGTTGGCTTGTTTGGTCGAGAACAAAGCCTTTCCATGCCCACTTCAATCCCCTTAGCAACAGATCAAGATTACTCATTCCCAAAGCACTGCACGGCATGGCCACTGTCCTCATCCAAACGTGAAACGCACTCAATGGCATTAAAGAGAGAGTTCACCCAAAAAATAAAAAAGTTCTGTTATTAATTACTCATCCTAATGTCGTTCCTAACCCCTAATACTTTCATTCATCTTCGGAACACAAGTGAAGATTTTTTTTTTTAATAAAATCTGAAAGGTTTCTGTCCTCCATTGAAAGTATTCTCATTCTCGTGTTACGCAGCACTTTTGAGCTTCGTCAAGAACCAATGAGGTTCATTCTCGTGTTACGCAGCACGTTTGAGCTTCAGCAAGAACCAATGAGGTTCATTCTCGTGTTACGCAGCACGTTTGAGCTTCAGCAAGAACCAATGAGGTTCATTCTCGTGTTACGCAGCACGTTTGAGCTTCAGCAAGAACCATTGAGGTTCATTCTGGTGTTACGCAGCACGTTTGAGCTTCATCAAGAACCAATGAGGTTCATTCTGGTGTTACGCAGCACGTTTGAGCTTCGTCAAGAGCCAATGAGGTTCATTCTCGTGTTACGCAGCACGTTTGAGCTTCATCAAGAACCAATGAGGTTCATTCTCGTGTTACGCAGCACGTTTGAGCTTCAGCAAGAGCCAATGAGGTTCATTCTCGTGTTACGCAGCACGTTTGTGCTTCAGCAAGAACCAATGAGGTTCATTCTGGTGTTACGCAGCACGTTTGAGCTTCATCAAGAACCAATGAGGTTCATTCTCGTGTTACGCAGCACGTTTGTGCTTCAGCAAGAACCAATGAGGTTCATTCTGGTGTTACGCAGCACGTTTGAGCTTCATCAAGAACCAATGAGGTTCATTCTCGTGTTACGCAGCACGTTTGAGCTTCATCAAGAACCAATGAGGTTCATTCTCGTGTCGCGCAGCACGTTTGTGCTTCATCAAGAACCAATGAGGTTCATTCTCGTGTCGCGCAGCACGTTTGTGCTTCATCAAGAACCAATGAGGTTCATTCTCGTGTCGCGCAGCACGTTTGTGCTTCATCAAGAACCAATGAGGTTCATTCTCGTGTTACGCAGCACGTTTGAGCTTCATCAAGAACCAATGAGGTTCATTCTCGTGTTACGCAGCACGTTTGAGCTTCATCAAGAACCAATGAGGTTCATTCTCGTGTTACGCAGCACGTTTGAGCTTCATCAAGAACCAATGAGGTTCATTCTCGTGTTACGCAGCACGTTTGAGCTTCAGCAAGAGCCAATGAGGTTCATTCTCGTGTTGCGCAGCACGTTTGAGCTTCAGCAAGAACCAATGAGGTTCATTCTCGTGTTACGCAGCACGTTTGAGCTTCAGCAAGAGCCAATGAGGTTCATTCTGGTGTTACGCAGCACGTTTGAGCTTCATCAAGAACCAATGAGGTTTGTTCTTTCTCTAATGCTTCGAGCAAATTTGGTTGAGCTTGTTTGTTTTCGGTTCAGTGTTTATATGTTAATAAAAGCTTAAATTCAGTGTGTTCATCATATAAAGCGAGTGTCTCTTAAAAAAACTTGAATTAAACTGCTCGATTCATATAGATTTATTTTACAATCCCGTTTTGAAGCATCAGAATTTTGGCTGAATAGACTTCAAATGGCAAAATCTGAAATCTCATATTTCATCAAAAATATCTGTATTTGTGTTAAACAAAAGTCTTATAGGTTTGGAACAGCATGAGGGTGGGTAAATGATGTCAGAATTTTCATTTTTGGGTGATCTAGTTCAGCTTCTGGCTTTTTACATCTTTCCCTCTCACAAGCACCTGGACGTGATGGCACGGTTTAACGTTGTGTTCCTTTTGCTGTTTCACCACAGGTGTTCTCGCCATATTGATCCCAGAGCTTGACCTCGTCATCTCTCTGGTGGGCTCCGTGAGTAGCAGCGCTCTGGCCCTCATCATTCCTCCTCTGCTACAGATCATCACCTTCCATAATGAAGACATGAAGCTCTGGGTGATGGTCAAGGACGTCGTCATCAGTCTCATTGGCTTTGTGGGCTTCGTGGCGGGGACGTACATCTCCATCCAGGAGATTGTGGCGCGTAACGGCAGCAGACACAACAGCACGCACCTTCAGCACTTCTGAATGTTGACAGAGTGACGGATAAAATGTAGGCCATACAGACCCACTGAATCATTTACTCACTACAGGCTCCTTTGATTTCTGCTGAATTCCGCTTGGGATTCTCCTTACTGAACGTCCGTAGATGGCTCATGGATTTTTTAGATGTTTTGTCCTTCAGTTTTTGCCGCAATGAAATCCGTATCGCATAACATTGGTTTCAAAGTACCTGTTTTAAAATCTTTTCGGTCAAATGTAGCCAAATTTTAAGACGAAGGTTATCAGAATAATCTCTGTATTGTTTGTTTTTATGTTGTTTACAGTGTTTCGACGAACATATTCGAAGTAAGTATTTTATTTTTGCCACATTCAGTTGGATTTATCTGGTTCACTCGTGCTGTTGAAACATTCTGAGTGCTTGAAATGGAAAAGAATTGACATGGATAGTGATTTCTGCTTGTAATTGTGTATTAGAAATTTTAGGGCTCTTGATTTCGAGACCAAATGCAAATTATTTACTTCTGGATTTTACACACAGACTCATCCTAGACTTGTTTCGTAAACATGTGGAAAATTCATTCGAAGTTCAGAATGTTTTATGTTTGCACAATCACACAAAACCCTGTACCTCTCAATCTCAACTAAGATCAATTGACCCTTTGCAAAGAAACTTTAGACTTTAGACTTTGTCCGACAAGTCGCTCTCACGCCACACATCATGTTCTCACGCAGTGAAAAATACATCCCGGAGCAAAGAGGACACTGACAACACATCGACAGACAAGACTTTTGATATGAAACAGTTTCGTATTTCAAATATTGTCATTTTTTTAAATAAGTTAAATCAATAAATAGCGTATAGTGTCTCTTTACCGATGAACCGATCATCTCTTCATACTAGTTCATTTATAGCATCAAATAAACATGAATGAACATCAGAAGGAATGTTGTTTCAAGCGTGGAAAGACGTGAGTCCACACACAGTTCACCAAAGTTAATCTACTAACTCCCCTGACTGCTTTGTCGGAGAAAATGGCAGATTCGGGGTTATGATTGGTCAGATCGCCTGTCAATCAAATTGCCGGCGAAGGGTCAATTGCTCTGAAACAATGTTATCTGCACAATGCCTGCTGTTCTAGTCATTTTTATTGATTCACATGTTTAAATAATTTTTATAAATATATTTAATGTGTTTTTTAAAGTATGCCTTATCAGCCGTCTCATTAAGAATGTTTTTATATTCAGCAGATGCCGTCTGTGACTCGTCTAGCAGAGAAACCTGATATAACATTCGATTTTCTTTTTGTTTTTCCTGATTGCAGCATTATTATTCAAAGATAAGTCTTTTTTTTTTTTTTCAATAACACACATGACCTGATCTCATTCAAGATGTGCAGTATATAAGTAACTTTTATTTTTGAAACTTAACTCTGGTATGGTTGTGTTAAATGCTTACTACTGAGGTACTTGAATTTTTTTTTTTCCCAGTTTATTTGTTTCATATCAATGTGCTGTATATACTGATGGCAGTGCCAAAGATGTTGATGATTTTTTGATTATTTACTGTATCATAGACTAAGTTGCACTCATTTACAGCTGTTTTATTTGCAGTTTTTGGTTTTTGCCTTTTGTATATATACTGTAAGTATTTTGTCCGTGCTCTCCATGAAAATGAACATTTAAAAGATGGACAGACATCACATTACTAGTTCATTTATTTATAGGTTATCAACATGAGAGTTTCATGGTCCACCATTTGAATTCTCCTATTGTATCTGCAGGCTGGTGTGTGCTCTGTGGTTGAATTAAAGAACGGATAGCCTGTGTTGATGTTTACAAGTGTACTGCCTCTTCTTCATGTGAGGTTTTTCTCTCTGCATCTGTTGTTGTAGCGCTTTCCAACCGAGAGCATGCGTGCTCCAACGGTACTTGGAAAGATTTTGTATTTTGAAATGATGTTGAAATACTTCCTTGTCTTACAGAGTAACTGTTGGCAGTTGTTAATGTGGCTCTAGTTGCATTAGTTTTTGACATTTTATAAAGAGCAACACTTCAGGAGGCGCATTTATAAAGGTAGTGCTTGGTTGCCGGTTTATTCAAACCGTGAAAAGCTCAGATGAATTTAACACATGCAGTCAATCCCAATGTTCTCTTTAGATAGTGACATACACCAATATGACATTGAGGGGAAAATGACTTTGCACTGAGTAATAAAAGGCAGATTTGGTATGGCTTTGATTATCATACAAGTGTGAATTATAGCTTTGTTTAATCATTCGTTTTCATTTCCATTACCTTTCTTTTAATATGACTTTTGCCCGTATGAACGAGCTGAGAATGTTGATTTGTAATCCACAACTCTTTCATTGAAGTTGCATCATGGCAAAGCATTTGATTGGTTGGGATGGGAAAGGCTGACATCCTCAATACTGTGTCAGAGATTGCAGTACCAGTGTTTTGTTCTTAGACGGATCAAAAGGAAATTGCTATGGCTATAAAAATACCGCGTAGAAGACAAGTTTTGGCTATGTTCTATTATGCAGTTCCGGGCCTCAAATGTTTTTACTTTTCTTCGGCTGCTCGACAACAAACAAAGAACTCCCGGTGTCTAGCAGTTTGTAGGTGGTGAGGAAGGTCAAGTAATATGTGAGTTGTGTCAAGACTCATTACAGAAATGTTTCCTGTTCAATTCAAGTCAAGCTCTGTGGACATTGTCTGTGGCAGGCTGTCGAATTCAATAGGCAGTAACTTTGGAGGCCTATGGGAAAAGGCATTGCACTGAGTTTAAAAGTAAAAATGGGGGCTTATACTGTTAAAGCCCCCCTTTAGTCAATCATTTTATCCCTCAAAACTCATCTTTGATCAAAGTTACATATTTAAATGTTTTTGTCCTGTGAAAAATATTCTTTTGCATTAAAAGGTAATTCTGGATCATTCATTCACTCATAAATATATGCAGTAAACGCTGCACAATTGAAAATGGAAATACTGGTTTAATTCAGCCATATATGTTTGAAACAGAAACTGATTCAGAAGTGGAAGAGTGAATTGTTCAGAGTCAATGTATCGGAATGGTAATACGTTTTATGTATCGCTCTTTACAAAGTCACACGTATAACGGTAGTTAAAATGATTTGCCTTTTGCTTGATTTCGCTATCAAACAGCTAAAAATGTGTTGCTAATGTTACACAAACCATGTTCCTGTTCGCCATCTCCGTCTGCCTTCTAAAAATCAGCATCCTTAGAGAAACTTAGAAAGTTAATGATATGCTAAAAGCTTTGTAAAGCACGTGGACGTTTTTTTGTTATAAGGAGTTTGTGACGTAAGAAACACAGGTGATTTCACACTGTATTTTTGAGACTTTGAGTCTTTGGTTCGTTTTTGTGTGTGTCCCTTTAAATGCAAATGAGCTGCTGCTCCCGGCCCCCTTTACAAAAGAGGGCGGAGCTTTAACCGCTCACGCTTCCTTTGCTCAACACCAACAAAGCTGGAGAATCTCGCACAGCCAAAATGAGGATTGTCAGTAACTGTGTTCAGCTTTACATTGTTCAAACCGGAGTCGACACTGATGGAGAGACTCAGGAAGAAGTTACAACTTTTAGACGTTTTTCTGAACGGTTAGTGGATAAATTTATGTAGTTGCTGTGGAGTTGATCAACTCATCACTAGCATGTGTCGTCATGTTCATATTTTTTCGTTGAATTGACTCCCGTTTGTGAAGCAGCAATCCATAAATTGACGGCATCAACAACACTCTACTACAACAATTCTTCCTCTTCTCTAAATCAGCCCAACATGGCCCCGCCCCTTTGTTGTGTGTTCTCGGGGGCGGGGTTTATGTAAATGTTAGGGATCGTGATGTCACTAACCCTGGAAGGAACTCGTTGTAGTCCTTTAAACAGCGAATTCTTTAAAAGAAAATATCTCTCTTTGCATTAAACTTTGAGCGTCGTAACTTTGCAGATGTTGTTTCTGCTCAAACAGCAACATTACACACTAACTAAAGTTAAAAATGTGAAATCATAATCAGCCATACAGACATATAAACAATATTAAAAACCTGATTTTCAACACAGGCGGTCTTTAAATTCTTAAATTCATCCATACAATAGTGAGTATTATTTGAGGTGTCACAGTATCAACTGATTTCAACACCCAGCTTTTGCATTGAACAGCAAGAGGAAACCCAACACAGAAATTGTTTATGGTGCAATTTCAAGGTTTCATGCTCTCAGCAGCCAGTAATTCACCACAAAAAAACATATTGTGTTCGGCACAAACCATGTTTACACTCGCAGCAAGTGAACCTGTATTTAATATAGTCTGGTTCATGTTTTCACCTTATGTATTTTTCCTTCATGGTATTTGAGGACCATGATATAACCTGTCCTCACTGACGTCCGTGTAATTTGGCCAGCTGCTACCAAGAGAGATGAACTTTATGAGTTTCGACATCACTAAAAAATATGTGAAGCGTGTCGTGACTCATGAGAAAGTTACATGGTTTTACCAGTTGTAAACAAGTTTAATAAGTAACATGTTATTACATGCTGCTACACCAACTAAATAAATAGTACTTGCATGGAAATAAAATATAGAGTTTATTATTGAGCAAATTATTTTACTTACTGCTGCTACTCATTTCCACTACAATCAATGGTCACACTTTATATTAGGTGTCTTTAACTACTATGCACTTGAATAATAATAAAAAAAATGTTAGTTAAAATGTATTTATTGTATTGAGGTTTGTTTTGCAAAACACTTTTTGAGGTTTGTGACAGGTTTGGGTAAGGGGCAGGTTAATTACAGAAATTACAGTACATGCAGGTATTTTATAAACATGTATGCATACAATAAGTATTGCATCAAATGATTTCAGTCAGCATTGTCAATGTTGAATATTTGGAAATATCTGACTGGACCAATCAAAATCAGGGATTCCAGAGAGCCCTGTAATAAGCAATTATATTCAGCAAACTCATGTTAACACATATCATGTATCAGTTTTACCATATATTTAGTGCCTGTAACAATCATTTAATCTTGTTCAGCCATAGATGCTACTTGGACACTCAAAAAAATATTTCTGTCTAAACATAAGTTTTATGTAATTTAATTACATAGCAATTTTCCGTCAATTTGGATTACATAGTTTTAACATAAACTTATAAACTTAATGTGATTCATATTTCTCAGTCATATGTAAATGAAATAGATAAGATTTATGTAATAGTTCACAGAAAAATGCCCAGGTTAAAGTACTGTTGAAGCAGTGTCTGAGATCATTAAGTGATGAGTGAACATTAATGATGAACACCTGCTGTTAACAAGCAGATTCACTAAAGGACAGAGAAACACAAGAACTACAACTGACTTCAGTCACAACCTTCGGTGAAAACAACTGAAAATAAAAGACATTTAATCTCTCAACTATTACATAAATCTTACCTATTTCATTTACATATGACTGACAAATATGAATGACATTAAGTTTGTTTATGTTGAAACTATGTAATCCAAATGGATGGAAAATTGCTATGTAATTAAATTACATAAAACTTATGTTTAGACTGAAATATTTTTTTGAGTGTACTAGGATACTGTTAACTGTGATTTGGGCTTTCTTTGAGCCTCAACATCTGTGTGACGTTCCCCTGTTTTATTCTGAAACCCCGAGGCATAAATCTACCATCTACAAGCTATTTGTCCTCGCTGACCCACAAAGCTCCCTGTCAGACATCTATACTTTTTCTTCTGCCAAACCTGCTCTGAATGGTTAATGATGACTGGCAGCTCACCGTGAAGAAAACTGCCCTGGGCAAGTGTTCGACTCTAACGTGTGTTGACTTGTATTTATTCTTTGTTGTAACAACATACGTCTTGCCAAACATGGACTTCTGGTGTTGATCTATGAAAAATGCTTCTTCTAAGTAAATCTTAGCTTTCTTTACCCACAGTTGAGTAAAAGTTTCATATATTTTCTTATGTTGCACAGTGATCGAGTTTTATTAGGACTTGTTGCTATTAAACATTGTTCTGAGAATGAATGCAGCACTCAAGTGGATTCATAGGAATGTCTACATATAAAAATATGATTGTTTAATAAATATTTTATCAGAAAAATGTTGGAGATTTCAAATAAAACAGCATTATACTTTATGAATTCCAACCACCTTTACACTCAAAAACACAAATATTTGTAGGATGCATGGAAGTGCTTTTCATCGGAACACTCAGGAAAACTTAATATTCTTTTTGCATTTTTGAAACATTCAAGAATTCGCACTGATACATTTGTGTGAAATAATTTCGAATGAATCGCACACTAGGTATCATATAATACAGTAATTTCATATAGCATAACCCTATTACTTCAGCAAAAATATGCTCACAAATGTAATTATCAAAATCTCATATATCCTCATTAATACATATTTTAATTCATTCATAACATAGATATATTTTCTTATTAAGAAATAAATATCAAGTCTCTGCAAATATGGGACTTCTGTCACCCTAATTAATTTGATTTAATGGAGTTAATTAAATTGAGATTAAATGAGATGTAGATTTAAGTGTAATCATGAACTTAATTATAACCTCAACGTTTCTAATAACTCGTTTGACATGCTCCATTAACACTTCAAATATTCACTAATTGTTTTTCCAATGGAATCAAATATTTAACATGTAAATGAGAGATGAAAAAAAAAAGCAATAGCATTCAGAAAATATTTAAATAGTATAAATAATATAATATATAAATATATTTTTAAATGTATAATATTTAAACATACATTTTCAGGCATTGTTGAATTTTCAACAAAATCAGTACATTGATTTTAAATAAAGTCAAGCACTATTTTAAATAAAATAGTATTTAGAAAGGTCTTTATCAAGGGATTTGATTCGTTTGATTCATGTAGATGCAAATTGACCCTTCGCCGGCAGTTTGATTGACAGGCGATCTGACCAATCATAACCCTGAATCCGCCAATTTGTCTGACAAAGCAGTCAGGGGAGTTAGTAGATTAATGTTGGTGAACTTGATAAATTGTCTTTCCGCGCTTGAAACAACATTCCTTCTGATGTTCATTCATGTTTATTTGATGCTATAAATGAACTAGTATGAAGAGATGATTAAAATTACAATTTTAAATATGAAACTGTTTCATATAAAAAGTAACCTTCGTGAGAACGTGATGTGTGGCGTGAGAACGCTTGGCTTGTCGGATATAGCAACAGTAACTAAAGGGGGCGGGTCTTTGCGAAGGGTCAATTAAATATTTAAATAATAACTTTTTGTGTAAATGATAATGTAAACAAGAAACTCAAGTTCAAACATATATAATTCTGTGCAAATTTAAGCATGTACATACAGTGACTCAAAATACGTCCATATTTGGTATAACAAAATTCAAACAATAAAAACGTGACAAAAAGATGCATCATTACTTTTGAATAACTTACAAATTTTAAGAAAGACACAGTGCTTGTCTCATTGTGAAGACTCAACAATTAAACTTGAAAATAGCAAGTACAATCCTTTTGTACTCTTTTCGAAAGTTGTGGTTTAGCACTCCATATATAACACCGTTTAGGCAGCTGTTGAAGTATGCCATGAAGTAGCTGGCTGTGAAGAGCCACTCGGGTATGGCTTGACCCAGTCTAGGGTGGATCGCCACCGACAGGCCAATGAGGTTCAGCGGAGCCCAGCAGACAGCGAACAACACAAACACCACGAACATGGTGAGAAAGTTCCGGAAGTCGTGAGGCTTGATTTTCGGCCGACTGTCGGGCTTGACCCGTTTGCGGACCTGTATGACGAGGATCCAGATGCGCAGGTAGCAGTACGTGACGATGCCGATAGGCAGAATGAAGTGCACCACCACCACCGTGATGGTGTAGAGCGAGCTCACCGATTGGGCGAAGGTGCACGAGTAGACGCGTGGGTCGTACTGCAGAGACTCCACAAACCAATTGGGGACGATTGCCAGGATAGTCAGCGCCCAGACCAGCACCACGTAGCATGCTGTATTCTTGTTGGAAAACAGCTTGTCGTATTTAAGGCTGTGGCAGATATAACAGTAGCGGTTGATGGCGATACCTGTGATGTTGAAAATAGAGCCGATCACGCTGAGCCCCATGAGGAAGCCACTGATCTGGCAGTGAATATCCCCGGCGATCCAGCGGTCGTGGAAGATGGCAGTTAGGACGAGTGGGTACGGGTAGATGGCCACCAGCAGGTCTGCGATCGCCAAACTCACCACAAAGGCGTTACCTGTGAGCGCGAGAGAAAAAGATCACTGAAAACAGGGTGTGCAGACATTTTGTGTCAAGTTTTCTGTTCAATTTCTTCTAGAATGTCACGAATAGGCCCTGAAACAAACTCTGGACAACACATTGCAAACGTTCCTTCAAAAAACAGATGCTCCAACCAGATCTCATGAGAAATGAATGAATTTGAATGAATTCACATGATGTGATTTGCACAGAAACTTACGATCTTTAGGGGAAGTTGAAGTTCCACCCCTAAATCTAACCGTCAGCGGGGCGTGAGCAGATCGAATGAAAACATATGAATGAAAGAATTAATACGAATTAGCCAACAATTCGCCAAGAGAGAGTGCTGTCACTATTATATCCCCAACAGTATCCTATATTCCTCCCAATCCCCAGCTCCTGGTCAAAAATATAGTGTGTTATCGTGTTTTTCTTTACCAGTTAGTGCTTTGTTTAGCTAGTAGGCTACACTCTAAACGTGATGGGTTAAAAACAACCCAAGTTGGGTTGAAAATGGACAAACCCAGTGATTGGGTTGTTTTAACCCAGTGGTTGGGTTAAAGGTTTGCCCAACCTCCTGGGTAGTATTATTTAACCCAATGATTGTATAAAAATGACTGTTTTGCTTGCTTAAAATGAACCCAAAACATTTATTAATATGTTTAATCAATGAGGATTTATTAATGAATCCTTAAACACTAAACATTTATCAAATTGCTCATTAATAAATGTTCACCTTTTGATTAAGTGTCTGAGTTTTAATTTCCAATTTATTTTGGGTTCATTTTAATCCAGTCATATAGTCATTTTTAAGTGGGCAAAAATGGGCAAAAATTTAACCCAAGCGCTGGGTTTGTCCATTTTCAACCCAACTTTTAAAAAAGTGAAATGTTTTTGACATTTTTAGGTTTACTAACGTATTCATCCATCCCAATGTGATGTCACTCTAAAAAATGCTGGGTTGTTTCAAACCAAATTTGTGTCAAACATAGACAAACCCAATCATTGGTTTATATTTTTTTAATTAAATTTTTAACCCAACCGTTGGGTTTGTCCATATTTGACCCTGTCAAACCTGGACAAACCCAATCATTGGTTTATATTTTTTAACCCAACCGTTGGGTTTGTCCATATTTGACCCAAATTTGGGTTGAAACAACCCAACATTTTTTAGAGTGACATTTGATTTGTAATTTAAAAGCATTAATTTCATGATTACGAATAAACACACCACAAAACTGATTCCTATTATTTCTAATCTGAATAAATATGCATTAAAAATGGTCTCAGTCACTGGATTCTGTGCAATAGGATCTTGTGCGACACTGCCATGATAGTAGAAGAAGACAACATACGCTAATTCTCGCTATAGCGCCCCTTGTGAAAACTCTGAGAATTCAATGAAAATGTTTTTTTTATTTGTACAAGGTTTTTCACAATCCATGTTGTTTCAAAGCCATGTTGGCATGTTTTCTGTAACTTCACCATCTGGACTCAAAAAAGCCTTGTATTCTTAACTTTTTAATTTAAAAAAAAACATTCAGAGTAATTGGATACAAGGCTCAAGCTCAAAAAAGAAGTAAGCATCCGTGAACTAAGATGGCAGATTTTAAATTGCCTATCCATGCCATTGAGATCATTTCCTCCAGGTATTATGGGGTATTATAGTTGTATCAAAATACAACGACTCATTAAATCGAGCAACATATGCATTCTTATGCTTGAATAGTTTATGTTTCAGACCTGTCTAATGCAATAGAGAAACTGTAGAAATCCTGACTAAATATGTGAAAACAGCATATAAATCACCTCATTTAGCAGTTAACAGTCTTACTAGGATGGTAAAGTCTCTTGTTGGCATCTGTTATACAACTGAAATTACCTTTCCATGTGTGGATTATCATTCTTTACTTTTGCATGAATGCCAGCGACAAATCCCAGTCCGTGTGATAAGCCCAAAAGAAATAGACGTGCTTGATATGAGTCACAAACAAATACGCAGTAAATATCAAACTGCGTGTAGAGAAATCCAGGAGGTTCAAAGCAATGACCTACACAGTATAATTGTAACGTTTGAACAATGTCTTCACACTCCATTAGAATGTAGCTCATGTCACCAAAGATTGTACACATTATAAGACCAATAAGTGGCCTTTAATGAAAGGATTAGCTAGTTCTGTGTAACTACATTAACAGGCTTATAAAATCTAACAAAATTGAATCATGTCCATGCCTGTTGAGCACTTTGAACACATGAGGCTTTTATATGAGCGCTGGAGTGGCATCTCTTACGGGGGCTGACTTTCATAATAAAATTCTGATTAACACCATCACACTAATGAAATTGCTGTATTTTGAATTTCAATATCTATTTAAAAAGCACGTTTCTACACTCCAGGTATAGATGCTCCATTAAACAAGTGCTGCATTGCCTTCTGCATCCACTTCTGTGACTGGAGGCAATGAATTGAGTTCATGCCTCACATCCAGCTGTTTTAATCTCCCACGTGTCGGCAGGGCTCGTACGTGAACGATTCAGTTATTGCAAATTATTTAACCCTCCTCGTGCCGGTATCACATTTAACATTTTTGATATTTCAGTTCAATAATTGGTATTCTCTGAATTGCTCAAACCAGAGAGCCTTATCTTTTGCTTGTTCAACTCAATCAATCAGCAACAAATAAATGCAGTAGTTGTTACTTTATTTGCCACCACCGTGTTTCATATTGAGAGAATCCGCTTGGGTGAAGTAAAGAACATGTTAAAGGGATAGTTCACCCAAAATGAAAATGATCTCATAATTTACTCACTCTCAAGCCATCCTATATGTCTTTCTTCTTTCAGTCAAACACAATTGGAGTTAAAATTACAAAAAAATTCTGGCTTTTACAAGCTTCATAATGTGAATGAATTGTAACTGAGATTTTGAAGCCCAAAAAAGCACATCCATCCATCATAAAAGTAATCCATACGGCTTCAGAGGGTTAATGAAGGCCTTCTGAACAAAAACGATGCGTTTTTGTAAGAAAAATATCCATATTTATAACTATAATCACTAGCTTCTGGAATCATCCGTCCACGCGTTCACGAGAGAGTCGAGTTCCGGCGTATTACGTAGGAATAGCGTAAACTTAAGCCCTGGGTATACTTAGTTTTTTTCACAGTCGAACACACTTTTATATGAAGTCATGTTCATTTATACAGCGCTTTTCACAATACAGATCTTCATCGTGATAATAGGAAAGTTAATGGACAGAGATTGTTTTGGCTTTTCAGCAGCTCTAAGAAAATATTACTATCGAGCTAAAATAGGTTTTTGATTGAATCACTTCCGTTGTAGAAATGGTTAATTATTTACTTAGACACCTTTCCAACTGAAAACCGAAGACCTTTAATGCTGTTCATTTACGTGTTTAGTCTATAGGTTCGCCATTTGAATGTGCATGTGCACAGACGCTTAGTCAAAGTAACATTGCCAAATTATTTGTCTGGTCTGCATAATACAGAAAAATTAGTCGTGTCCTATGCGAACTGGAATAAACGAACTGGAAAGTGCACGTCATTTGACTCGTACACATACACAGGCGTTTGACGTTTGCAGTTTTGAGCAATCTCTCATCACGAGTTACAACCCATGTAAACATCTGTGTATTCTTTCATGCTAAAATTGTACAAATGAGGGTACTTTCTAACCTCTTCACACAATCTGTCGTCTATGCAGGCCTCCATTGTCGCTGTAGCTTGCATGCGTTCCGGTCTGTTCTGTTTATGCAGTTTTTCTTTGACTACCTTGTGAATCGACGCTCCCCCAGTGCTCGGTTGCCACGGTGTGGATAAACGAATAACTGCAAAAAAAATTATATGCGCATGTTTATACGCGGTTACAAAAATCCTGCTGTACGCTTACAGTACACGTATACTCTTCAGCACTGTACGCTGACCCTCGCATACGTGTAAAAAGTGAAGTATACTTTGGGCTTTAGGTGAGAGTTGACACCTCTCGCAGTACAAGCAAATAGGGCTGGGCAACAAACTCAAGCTCTTCCGATGTTTCTCTTTAAAAAATCTCGTTTTAGACTTAAAATTCGTGACCGGTGTTTTGTTTTGCTCTATCCTCTGCACTTCCTCATTCGTCAATACATCATGCGTTAGGTCACAGTTCACTCCGCCGGAATCAACTCGTGTATGGAAGCCAGTGATTCTAGTTAATAAAGTTATAAATATGGATATTTTTCTTACAAGAATGCATCGCTTCAATTCAGAAGGCCTTTATTAACCCCCTGGAGCCGTATGGATTACTTTTATGATGGATGGACGTGCAGTTTTGGGCTTCAAAATATCAGTTACTATTCACTCCCATTATAAAGCTTGGAAATGCCAGAATATTTTTTTAATAACTCGGATTGTGTTTAACTGAAAGAAGAAAGTCATATATACACCTAGGATGGCTTGAGGGTGAGTAAATAATGGGATAATTTTCATTTTTGGGTGAACTATCCCTTGAATGGTGCTCACAGTCATCACAATGCAGAAATTAGGGACAGGCTTGCCTCATTGACTGATGTTGCAAATATGAAGACATGATGAAGAGCTGTAGTTCTGGATGTGTTTTTCTGTGTTGTACAGGCAGCAGTTAATTCACAGATCACCTGTGTCACAGATCTGTGTCATCACAGATATCAACAGATATCTGTGATGACAGGACACATGTAAATTCATGCCTACAGGCTGTCATTCTGAAACAAGCTCTCAGTGTTGTTCTGGGAGTTCAGATAGATGATCAAAGTAGTAGACTTTTTACTGATGGACGTGTGAATTTTGATGGACTGGATTGTTCTTCATACGAACTCTGATGTCTTGGAGGTACGTTCTGTGGTCCATGTCGGCTTTTTCACCATTTCTGTCACTTGATGGAGTTTAATAGTACCACCTCGGTTGAGGTTCCAAGTGAGCCATGTGACGAGTAAACACTGGTAGTGATGATTCTCTCTGGCCAATCAGTGATCTGCAGTGTCATTGGATTTGAATAACGAGACACCAAACCCAGTGGATAGTCAGTAACAGCCACCGCAGTATCATTTGTTCGTGTGACCGATTGTTAAACGACCTTCGCACGCAACTGCAACAAAAGAAATGGCTTTATCGTGGTCCGTAGATGAGGTGTGGATCCACGGCAGTACTTGATTAGTCTACGATCCCACCCACATTGAAGCGGTACAGTGGAAATCCAAGCCCAAAGTAAAGCGACCCGAGCCGGGATAACTAGCTCGGCTCGCAATATCACCTCTGTCATTTGAACCATGTTAGTTCAACAATATAGGACTGTCTCCAGATGGTGGGGTAAAAATATCTGCTAATTAATTGTTTCGAGGTTGCAATTAATGTCTTTAACTTAACTGTCTTAAAATGCTGAGCAGCAAGCTCATTGGCTGCAAATTCAACATTAACCAATCAGCTTGTGCCGCATCGTAAACGATGGCAATCAGCATGCGCCATCTAGAGTTTCATGACAGAACTTGGTGTTTAATTTACATAGACAATTGAAAGCAGTTAATTTTTAAATCACTTGGGATTGGGCGTAAACTTTACTCCCATTACGTGTGTGTTTCATTCAGTCAGCAGGTTTTTCCACAACATAATTTCTCTTACATGCGGCTTTAACGACTTCACTGTTTCTGTTCCCTGTTGTTTTGCTTTATTTGTTGTTCAATTCATCACGGATACGTCATACTCCGGGTTTCTTTACGCATTTCACATCATAGACAATATACTGAAATGTATATATACACTCACCTAAAGGATTATTAGGAACACCTGTTCAATTTCTCATTAATGCAATTATCTAATCAACCAATCACATGGCCGTTGCTTCAATGCATTTAGGGGTGTGTTCCTGGTCAAGACAATCTCCTGAACTCCAAACTGAATGTCAGAATGGGAAAGAAAGGTGATTTAAGCAATTTTGAGCGTGGCATGGTTGTTGGTGTCAGACGGGCCGGTCTGAGTATTTCACAATCTGCTCAGTTACTGGGATTTTCACGCACAACCATTTCTAGGGTTTACAAAGAATGGTGTGAAAAGGGAAAAACATCCAGTATGGGGTAGTCCTGTGGGCGAAAATGCCTTGTTGATGCTAGAGGTCAGAGGAGAATGGGCCGACTGATTCAAGCTGATAGAAGAGCAACTTTGACTGAAATAACCACTCGTTACAACCGAGGTCTGCAGCAAAGCATTTGTGAAGCCACAACACGCACAACCTTGAGGCGGATGGGCTACAACAGCAGAAGACCCCACGGGTACCACTCATCTCCACTACAAATAGGAAAAAGAGGCTATAATTTGCACGAGCTCACCAAAATTGGACAGTTGAAGACTGGAAAAATGTTGCCTGGTCTGATGAGTCTCGATTTCTGTTGACAGAATTTGGAGTAAACAGAATGAGAACATGGATCCATCATGCCTTGTTACCACTGTGCAGGCTGGTGGTGGTGGTGTAATGGTGTGTGGGGGATGTTTTCTTGGCACACTTTAGGCCCCTTAGTGCCAATTGGACATCGTTTAAATGCCACGGCCTACCTGAACATTGTTTCTGACCATGTCCATCCCTTCATGACCACCATGTACCCATCCTCTGATGGCTACTTCCAGCAGGATAATGCACCATGTCACAAAGCTCGAATCATTTCAAATTGGTTTCTTGAACATGACAATGAGTTCACTGTACTAAAATGGCCCCACAGTCACCAGATCTCAACCCATTAGAGCATCTTTGGGATATGGTGGAACGGGAGCTTCGTGCAGCTGCAAGATGCTATCCCATCAATATGGGCCAACATTTCTAAAGAATGCTTTCAGCACCTTGTTGAATCAATGCCACGTAGAATTAAGGCAGTTCTGAAGGCGAAAGGGGGTCAAACACAGTATTAGTATGACAAAAAAAAAAAAAAAAAAAAAAAAAAAAAAAAACCCTATCCTTCCCCCCTTTTTCCCTTCCTACTCTAGCTTATGGTACTGAGCAATGTATGAAACTTGTATTGTGAGCACGTCCTGTGTTATTTGCCAATTCATGAAGAATCGCTTGTTTGTTTTCCTCACTTGTAAGTCGCTTTGGATAAAAGCGTCTGCTAAATGACTAAATGTAAATGTAAATGTAAATGTGTTCCTAATAATCCTTTAGGTGAGTGTATTTAAATGGGATGAAATATATAGAACGTACTGAATGTTGGCTTGCAATTGTGCGCAAGAGCGTGATCTATTTAAGTCCACGTGTGATTCAGCACGAGAGGTGTAGTACCAACTACGAAAGTTTGCGAATGTTCGCTGGAACTTTGGTTTCGGGAAATCGTTCATCTATGTTGGTAACGACGAAACTTTTGGGAAACACACCCCTGTATTGTATAGATTGCTATTTAAATAAAGATGACGACTTCAATGTCACAAGAACAGAGGTCAAGAATATTTTTAATTTAATTGCTATAAATGAATTTGACTATTGATGAATATGATGGAAATTGAATACAAATTGAATTTTGTCACTTGTGAACACAGTCTGAAATGTCAGAGCCTGTGATGGAATAAATCTTCACATTTATCACATATTAGCTTTGATCCAGATCCTCTATCTGTAATGGCTCTGCCCTCTCTGAGCATCAAGTGATGTGAAAACACATTTAAAGACCTATATAGAGCTATATAGTGCCTTATGGTGAGTATTGTCTGGTCATTGCTATACACGGCAAAAATAGTTATATATTGTTAGATATTTGATATTTTATTTTATTTTTGATATTTTAATTTATTTTTGTACACTGAAAAAAAAAACGATGTAATTGCTCAGGAATTGCAAGTAAAGTTTACAAATAATTACAAAATAACATTGATCTTTTGAACTTTTTTTTTTCTTTCTTGTTAAACATTTGTTGTTGTTTTCAGCTTAACTCTATCCTCGAGTTTTTGCTAGTGGGGCAAGGAAAAAATTAACTTTATAAATAAGTGTTCTTAACTTAAAAGCAATTATAAGTAAATATATCATGTTTTAAAGGAATAGTTCACCCATCTCAAAATTTCTTCAGCTTCAAGCCATCTTATATGACCATCTTTTTTCAGACGAACACAATCGCACGTCGTGTCAGGTCAGAGGTCACCGTTCCAACTCGACTCTCTCGCGAACATGCGTACACCCGTTGCCGGAAGCTAGTTATAATAGTTTATAAAGTTTTAAATATGGACATTTTTCTTACAAAAACCCACTCAAAGGCATTTATTAACCCACTGGAGTCGTATGGATTACTTTTATGATGGATGGATGCGCTTTTTGGAGCTTCAAAAACTCGGCCACTATTCAATCCATTACAAAGCTGGGAAGAGCCAGAATATTTTTTAATATAAGAATAAAGTCGTATATACACCTAGGATGGCTTAAGAACATTATGAGATCATTTTCAGGTGAACTGTTGCTTTAAGGATATTTTCTTATTGAAAAAATGATGACGAAAATGTGGTAACAATTTAGTTTAGGGTCCAATTCTCACTCTGAACTACTTAGCATGTATATTACTAGAATATTGTCTGTTTTTAGGTCTTATAAAGCACATATTAATGATCAAATTCTACATCCTACCCAATAACTAAATTTAACAACTACCTTACTAACTATTAATAAAACAGGGTTGGGGAGTAACGAAATACAAGTAACTTAGTTACGTATTTAAAATACAAAATTTGAGTAACTGTATTTCATTACAGTTACATTTTAAATGGGTGGTAATCAGATTACAGTTACATCTGAAAAGTGTTTTAGATTACCAAAGTGATTACTTTGAATTTTAATGTCATTTAAACAGCGATTGGTGATTCTCTGACTCTGACAGTCTGAAAAAGCAGAGTTAAGTTTCATCAACATTTTAATACTTTTAAGAGGATCATAAAAATGTTGTTATTTTTATTTAATACTGTCCTGAACAAGACAAAATGACTGAATTTATAAAAAAATTGCCCAACTGTCAACTTAACTGTCCTGTCATGACCTGATGATCCACGACTGTTCTCATGTTTTGTGATAGTTGTTTGTGAGTCATTTTATAATTCACTCGTCACTGCAACTTTTTCTCACAATTTGTTTTTTTCCCCTCACAATTGTGAATTTGCATTTCACAATTCTGACTTCTTTTTCTCAGATTTGCAAGATTTAAACTCAAAATTGCAAGTTATAAAGTCAAAATTGGGAGATACAAACATGCAAAACTAACTTTTTCTTGCAATTGTGAATTTAGTATGTGAGTTTTTATCTCATAATTCTGACTTTTCCCCTCAGAATTGCATGATATAAAGTTGCAATTGTGAGTTATAAAGTCAGAATTGTGAGATAAAAACTTGCAATTACCTTTTTTGTGTTTGTTCCACACTTATTAGTATTCCAAAGTATTCTAAAGTATTCAGATTAAGTTACTAAACTTGAGTAATGTAACGAAATACGTTACAAATGACTTTTTAAAGCATGTATTTTGTAATCTGTAGTGAAATACATTTTAAAAGTAACCCACCCAGCCCTGTTAATAAGTCATAGTTAATAGGTAGTTAATAGCGAGAACTGGACCCTAATCTAAAGTGTGACTGAAAATGTTTTGCAGTGTTCTTAAAAAAAGGAAATACCAGAAAAATGAAGGCATTCACCAAGAGATCATATGATGTGCAGATACTGTGATGGTATCTCTAAAACAACCACACACATCACATTGCAGCTCTTAATTACGGGAGGTGTGTCAGCAGTTCACGAACCCGTCTCTCTGCCAGCAACTAAAATACTTAATGGCATTATATAAGAGGAATCACTGATTGTACAAACCACAGTTTGTTTAATACTGATCCTTCAGGGAGTACGATAGGCTTAAACTTCACATAAGAGGATATTTCTATTTCGATACTATTTTATCTATAAGACTACACATGTAGGATCTAAATAAGATGATAAGATTTGTATGTGTCTGGTCTCAAACTTCATTTCTCATGCAAAAAAGAGATCATTAGGAAAGCGTGTCTCATTTGTCTTCACAGTTTCTCAGTGCTTGTTTCCTTTAAAGGTCAATCATTAGTTGGTCAGACAAAATGACTGTACATTAGAAACCCTTAAAGTTTAAATCTCCGAACGGGAAAGGTCAGGCTGTGCTGTGTCGGCGAGATAAGAGCCGTGGCCCGAGGTAGATTGAGATGTTGTCCGCAGACTAAAAATGTTAACAGGGCAGCGTCCATACAGCCTCGTGTTTTCAGTTTGTGATCATAATAGTCATTGATGAGTCAATTACTCCATGTCTGAATCTTTGGGGAAAAATTGATGCTTTAATATCAGGTCTATGAATATTACTTTTTTTTGACATCGTTTGCATAATTAATTGTTTTTCTGCCATCAATTCGATCCAGTTTATTTGTAACTTAACGGTTAAACAGGTTTAAAACAATGATGAAAATGTGTGACCATTTAGCACGAAAAACAATTGTGCATAAATATTATTAGTATTGCATATTATTATTGATGTTGTATTAATATGTATTATTATTATTATTATTAAGAATAAGAAGATTAAAAAGATGAATAATAAATGCTTTTACTGGTCAGACTGCTCTGTTGTGTTGTTTCAGAGGCGTTTTGGACACTTTTTTTAGTTGCTCGGGTTTAAAAACCAGCAAACCAGGTGATAATAATAATAATAATGAATATTTTTCGTTAATGATTATTTGTTTATTACTCTGTCAGCATGTTTAAAATACTCTGTTCTTGATCAGTCAGAGATATCTCTATTAATATCAGCCCTTGCTAATAAAACACCAATAAATGACTGTCAGCATGATGAATCACAGCGATGAACACATTTACCTGCCTTCCTGAGCTTTCTGTTTCTGAAGACTGACACAATGACCAACAGGTTGCCCAGAACATCTACTATAATCGTGGTGATCAGCACGCTGGAGAGTAAAGTCACCACCCAGGGGAAAGAGAGGTACTTGCTGTCCCGATTTCCTGTCGAAATGTTCCTCAAAGGGGCGTCCGTTCCCTCCACCATCCTCAATTCATCCTCACAGGGCAGCGGTGAGGGGTCCAGTCCTCCGTGCCACGGGTATCTATCGCGCAGCGCGCGCATCCAGACACCGAGCGGCCGCGGGGAGTGCGCCGGTTCAGTCGCGCGCTCTCACAGCTGCCATGAAGGGATTCCGAGCTTGTTTCGTGTTAAATCGTGAATGAAAGAAACAATAGCACCGTTTCAAATAACACTGAGAAATGTAACACGCGCAGGGACATTTGTAATCCAGCGTCTCTCCGGTCGATCGAGAAAACTTATGAAGCGCGCTGTGATTGTCAAGACGCCCATTCATGAATCTGACACGTATAAGTCCATTCATTCACTTCTCAACCGAGCGTCCCTCATTCACAGTGATGCCTCCAAAGAAGCCGCCGGGAAATAAATAGGCTACAAGAGTGGATAAACACCTTCCAAACTTCAGAAGTTCCCTCATCGTGAGGCGCAGCTGGACATCCAGAGACCCGTCTCCTTTATATCCGCACGTGCTCTGACTTTGTGTGAAGCTGGATGCTGATGCTGATGCTGAGGATGAGGATGAGGATGCTGGGGCTGGTCATGTGAGGGCACCTGCGGCTCCACTGTCATGTCTCAATTAGCAGGCGGGGCGGGAGCGGGTCTGACCCTTGAAACTGCCCAAAACATGTTTGAGGAAAAAGCTTGAAGCCACAAAACAAAAGTTTAGAAAAAAATACTTTAGTAAATATTAACTATGACATAAAAAGAATAAATTATGACATAAAAAGAAATTATGGCATCATAATTATGAAAAAAATCTAAATTAAAGTTGAAATTATGACATACTGTATCATACAAAGTCATAAATTTTACTTTTTATGAGCTAAAATCATACTTTAGTAAATCTTAATTATGACATACAAAGTATAAATTATGACATAAAAAGTCAAAATTGTGATGCCATAATTATGACATACTTTGTCATATTTACAAAATAAAAATAAAATTATGGCAAAAAAAGTCAAAATTATGACATACTAAGTCATAACATACAAAATTGTAATTTTTACTTTTTTTGCCATAGTTTTGTTAACTATGACATACAAAGTATAAATTATGACATAAAAAGTCAAAATTATGGCATCATAATTATGAAAAAATTCCGACATATGCCATAACATATAAAGTCATAATTTTTACTTTTTATGAACTAAAATCATATTTTGGTAAATCTTAACTATGACATAAAAAGTATAAATTATGACAAAAAGTATAAATTATGACATAAAAGTCGAAATTATGACGTCATAATTATGACATTGTTAGTCATAACTAGGGGGTCTGACCCTCCTGGTTAGGGTTATGACATAATCATAAATATAAATAAAAATCAAAATTATGGCACAAAAAGTTGAAATTATGACATACTGTAAGTCAACATACAAAGTTGTAATTTTTACTTTTTATAACCTAAAACTCATGCTTTTGTAAATCTTGAATATGACATACAAAGCATAAATTATGACATAAAAAGTCAAAATTATGGCATCATAATTATGAAAAAAATCTAAATTAAAGTCAAAATTATGACATAATGTGTCATAACATATAAAGTCGTAATTTTTACTTTTTATGACCCTAAAATTGCATAATTATGGCATAAAATAAATAAATAATAAAAATAAATAAAATAAATAAATAATTGATATTGTGATGTCATAATTATGACATACTTTGTCATAATTACAAAATAAAAATGAAAATTATGGCACAAAAAGTCAAAATTATGACTTACTAAGTCAACATACAAAGTTGTAATTTTTACTTTTTATGACCTAAAAATCATGCTTTGGTAAATCTTAATTATGACATAAAAAGTTAAAATTATGACACAAAAATTGAATTTATGACTGTCATAATTATGGCTTTATAATGACTTAAAAATGTAAGATTATGAGATAAAGTCAAAATAATAAGATAAAAAGTCATAATTATGACTTTTAATTTCGTTTTTTTAATGCCATAATTTCAACTATTTATGTCATAATTTCTACTTTTTATGCCTTACCATGTCATAATTGTGACTTTTTATGTCATAATTATGCCTTAGTATGTCAGAATTATGATTGGCCAGAGTATTATCTTTATTCTTATGTAAAGAAACAGGACGCACCTTCAGAAAATCAGTACCATTTCTTACTTTATATCATTCGCTTTTGTCATTTCAGAAACGCAAAAATCATCTAGCGATGGTTCCATTACACAGGTGTCATTTTGAAAGATGCATTGAAATCCTGTAACCTCATTTCATTCATCAAAACACATATGCAAAACCACATTCATATGTGGCTGTCTTATTTTAAACTTCACATCATCCATCACGCCTCACAGTGCTTCGAAAGCAAAAAAAAAGTTTTGTTGTTGTTGCAATTAACATTTGTAAGTCTGCTGTAATGATGCTTGTTCAAGAAGGTTTGGACACCGGGGAGGGTTTTATGGCTCATAATAAGCTGTCAGTAATGTTATCTTCTCCTGATATATCCCACTGCCTCAACATCTGTCAGTCTGCCAGGTCCATAAATATTTGATCCTTTATCTTGTCATTCTTGGTTGGTTTATTGATAAGTTTATGACAGAATACTAGTGTCAAGGCATGTAAGACATACACACTCACTTACTACATACAACGATTCTGTGTTGAAGATAAAATATTTATTTTTCATTCTGTTATAAGGCAACAATTAAGCAAAAAAAAATACCTCATGCTCCACCATGATGCGATATATATAACAGACTGAACATCATCTATCAGTTTCCAAACATGTCAAATCTGAGAGATAGGTATGAGTTCCCTAACGTATGGTCACCTTTTTTTTTTTTTCCATATTTGTGTTTGCACGTGAGTTGTGAGTGTATATTTTTTCCCATCTCTCCCATCTTTTCATAAAGCACTTTAAATACACTAATCTGAGTGCACAAACCACTGCTGCCCTCCATCTGTTGACCCAGAAATGGCAGGGGGTCACATTAATAACCACACTTTTTTGTTTGCATAGTATGATGATGAATGCAAAGCAGTGTGTGGATGTGCCAGATGTGAGCGAGTATTATCCGCATGACTGTTTATCATGCTAAATGTATCATGTAGTCCTTAACAGGGCACTCACTTGCATCCCGTGAAAACAGTACCAGTGTGAGCGAGCAGAATGTTAGAGACGTTTGGGCCACAGCCAAGTTCACAAAAGGTTTGCACGAAGTGACCTTTTTATGCTAATGAGCTTCCGAGGCGAATCCCGCGGTCTCTTTGAACTTGAATATTGAGGGGACGGTCGTGCGAACAGCTGCACAGTTGTGAGTCGAATCGTGGAAGTCACCATGAAATCAAAAGGGATAATGCTTGTTTTTTATGGAATAATGCAGTATGTATTATCAATGATCAGTCCTTGCACATAATCTGTTATCAAAATGACTTCCACTCCCTCTTGCAATCTGTCCTCTTCTCTGATGACGTGTTTGCTGGCGGGAGGGCGGGACAACCTGTCACTCAAACCACAACCTCATCTGTCACAAAATTCATTCAGAGATGTCTGGAATGGCAAAAACTGTGTGATGATAAAGCTAAATAAAACCAAAAATGTCTATTAAGCACAGCATTGTTGTTTCTGACGAATCCAAGAAGTAATATTTAGACTTGGAAATAATTTAGGTTTTACCAAATAAAGCACATTTTTATGTAGTTTTATGCTATACCATTCAAAAGTTTAAAGTTGGTAAGATTTCTTAATCGTTGTGAAAGAAATCTCTTCTGCTCACCGAGGCTGTATTTATTTTATCAATAAATAAATTTAAAAAAAAAATAAATAATTTTGTGAATTTTGTATTACAATTTAAATGAACTGATTTTTGCTAGTCAGAATGTGCTCTAATATGCTGATTTGCTGCTCAAGAAACATTTATTATTATTATTCATGTTAAAAACAGTTAAAGGGGATCTCTTATGCCCCTTTTACAATATGAACTATCAGTCTCTGGTGTCTCCAGAATGTGTCTGTGAAGTTTCAGCTCTAAATCCCCCACAGATAATTTACTATAGCTTATCAACTTTGCCCATATTTGGGTGTGAGGAGCAAAAACACAGTTTTTGTGTGTGTGCCTTTAAATGCAAATGAGCTGCTGCTCCCGGCCCCCTTTCCAGAAGAGGGCGGAGCTTTAACAGCTCAACAACAACAAAACTGGAGAATCTCACGCAGACAAAATGACGACAGTGTTCATCCTTACATTGTTCAAAACGGAGTCGACACTGATGGAGAGACTCAGGAAGAAATTCCAACTTTTAGACGTTTCTGAACGGTTAGTGGATAAATTGATGTAGTTCCTCTTCCTCTTCTCTAAAGCAGCCCAACATGGCCCCGCCCCCTTTGTTGTGTGTTCTCAGGGGCGGGGTTTATGTAAATGTTAGGGATAGTGATGTCACTAACCCAGGAAGAAACTCGTTTTAGTCCCTACCAGCCGTTTGTTGCAGTCCTTAAACAGAGATAATATTTGCATTGAACTTTGAGCGTCGTAACTTTGCAGATGTTGTTGAAAAAGTAAAAAAAAAAGTATGTAATCAACCACCCCTTTAATACAGTTTTGTAGAAACCATGAAACATTTTCTATGATGATAGAAAGTTGAACTAGAACTAGAATAGAAATCTTTCATAACAATATTTTTGATCAATTTCATGTACTAAAATCCTTAAGCAAGCATATCATTAATCCAAATACAACACAGTGCATTCTGTATATTAAACATAATTTTATTTCATATATTTCATAGTGTTTTCTACAGAGATGGGAAATGGCAAAGACAACACAGATTCTCTCACAGAGGAACTCGTTTTAAACATGGGATTCGTCCCACATTGAATTTTCAAAAACAAACCAAAAAAAAAAAAACATTCACACACCACAGCCAACGTACAAACATCCAGCAGATCATAACAAATTCTTGCGACAGCTGCCATTAACATGTACATCAACTGTACTTTGTGATTTGAAACACTACAGACTAAACACTACACTGACGTACAGCAGCGGTCAATGACGGGAGGAAGCGGTTTCAGTGAGCACATGCAGACACGAATCTCCAAAGCCGGTCACATTCAGCTCATCTTTGTGTCCAATAAGATGTGCTGTGGTGGAAAACGAAACAATATTGTACCCTAAAGATGACAAGACTTTTATGAATACAGATCAGAGACTTTAGAGTTTAAAATGCAGCTGTTGTTTGTGACGTCCACACACGATTCTTCACTCAGTCCAATTTCTTTCACACTTTGGCAGTATTTTTGATCTTTTAATGATTAGTAAGCATTATGACAGTTTGTCAAGAAGCTGCATAGGGATTTCTCACGAATATGATCACTGAAAACTTCTAAAACTGCATGACATCTGCAGCACGAGAAGCTAAAGCCAGCGCATGGTTCACATTTAAAATGACTCTTCACTAGACACAGCACTAAACCTAAGGGTACTCGCAAATTTCCCAATAACACATCAACTTGCGGGGGAACTATATTTGATATTTCATGAACAAACATGTAATATTTCACATTGGGCGCTTAATGTTTGATCCAGCGGAGAACCAGCCTCTGCTTCAGTCGACTCTACAAACCAACATAACCACTATACTGCTGTTTTGTTGTAGTGAAATGTGCTTCTATACACCCTGCATCGCTTTACACCATATGGCACACTTGAACATGATTCATATTTCATAGCGCACTGGTTTCGGTGAGCACATATGGGCTCGAAGAACAACACACCTCAGCTATGTTTGCAGAAATAATCATCCGTCCCACAGCTGGCATCCAATCTGATGATGACATGCGACACTACAATCAATCATTTAACAAATGTGCTTATAATAACGTATAGTTTTCCCAACCAACCCGGACGGGGGTGCGATTGAACTCGCAAGAACAAATAAGGGCGCATTATCTCCAGACACTAAAAGACGTCATTTATAACCACACTGTAGACTTCTTAAGGTCATGCAATAATTCTACAGATTTATAAAGGGCAAAACAATGAGAAAAGCTGCATGTTTTTCCTGAAAGTGACTATTAATACTGATAGTGCTTCTGTGGCTTTTAGCCTTCATATATGTACGAGACGGGACCTTTGGTCCCTTTCGTTCCCTAGAACATGACCTCCTCACAGCTGCCGTAGTCGCTCTCCACCATGTCTGAGCCGGCGTAACTGCGAGACGTCCTTCTAGTAGATCCGGGCCGAGTGGATCCGCCGCTGTCCGCGTAGGAAGGCTGCGCTATGCTCAAACGCATGCTGAGCCTCTTATAGCTGTTGGAGACGTTGTCCAGGCTGCGAGTGTGCTGGGTAGGGTAGTAGCTAATGGCTGTGTACTCGTTAGGGCACTGAGAGCTGGGCAGCGGCAGCCCGTCCGACCCCAAGAAGTCATCTAAGTTCTGATTGCTGTAACAAGGGGGTAACGGCGCGCGGCGGTCGGCGCGGTCCAGCGGGAAAGGGAAGCCTCCGAAACGAGAGTTCCTGCGCGACTCCGTGGGATTGGTTGAGTAGGTGCTTTCTACGATGTCAAACTGGGGGAATTCTTGAACGGAGGGTCGGCCATAGTAGTCCGGATCCGCTGGATACACTGTGAATGAGAATTATTATACATTGTTTATTTCTTCTTTTAGATATGGGTTTCACTTTAGTCCTGCAGCTGGGTCTATGTCGACTCGGCGGACTATATAACTGATGCAAGTGATCCACTAATACTAAAATTTTGTACGAAACTAATTACGTTATGGTCAATTAACAATAAAAGCCTGATATAAAAGAAGTGCTTTCCAATGCTGCATTTATTTGATCCAAAATACAATAAAAACAATAACATTGTGAAATGTTTTTGATATTTAAAACAACTGTTTTCTATTGTAATATGTTTTAAAATGTCATTTATTTCTGTGATGCAAATGTGAATTTTCAGCATCATTACTCCAGATTTCAGTGTCACATGATCCTTCAGAAATCATTCTGATATGATGATTTGCTGCTCAAGAAATATTTATAGAAAGATTAAGCTAAAGATTTTGTAACATTATCACTACCGTTCAAAAGTTTGGGGTCAGTAAGTGTTCATCGAATAATCCTGAAAAAATAAAAAACTGTTTTCAACATTGATAATAATATTAAATGTTTCTTGAGAAGCAAATCATCATATTAGAATGATTTCTATGAAATATGAAATGAAATGAAATATTTCACAATATTACTGTTTTTACTGTATTTTTGGATCAAATAAATGAAGCCATGGTGACTTCTTTTAAAAACTGTATATACATATATATATATATATATATATATATATATATATATATATATATATATATATATATATATATCCGTATATATATATATATATATATATATATATATATATATATGTATGTGTGTATGTGTGTGTGTGTGTCATTTTGAAAAATAAAACATGCACAATTTTGATACAAATTATGCAGTAATATATATCCAATATTGACAAATATATATATATATATATATATATATATATGCATATCAGCTGTGTGGCATTCATTTTCTATATGAAACCAAATACCTAATATATCCAAATATATGAAACTAATAAAGAGTTTTTGAGTGGGACATGATGATTTTTTGCACTGTTTACTACAGTTTATGGCGATCATGCACTTTCCATCAACGCAGCGGTGGAGAACAGTCAAGTGAAATAAATCAGTAGTTACTTTTAACACGTTCTTTAATTCTCAACTGCTTTTTAAATGCTTGAACGTTAGGTATGCAAAATGTCCTTGAGATTTTAATGTCACAATTTTAAATGTGATATTTACAGTTTTTAAGCCATAGCTTTAAAGGAGAGCTTTTCATGGAGAGAGTGTTCAGCGCTGCTGCAAACACAAGATATAATTGAACGTGACCCGCACATGCTTTTTCCGTTGACCTGCACAAGCGCACGCCGCTATTTGTCCTCCACTTCTCTCATCTTTCATGATGTGACTAAATTCCAAATTAAGTGAAGAGCCTGTAAAAGCTGGGAAAATAATAAATAAAACTCGAGTTCTTACCTTCGTAGTCATGCTCCCAATTGTTTTTCATAATAGAGTCATTATCAGAGTTGGTGGAAGGTGGAGGAGGTAGATTGGGGGCCACGCTGCAAATCACAGGACCCTGAGGCCTCTGAGACCGGGGTCCCACCTGAGGACCGAGCTCCCGTTGATCCCGAGGCTTCAGCGAACGGAAAGGACTGCTGTCCAGATCGCCTACAATCAGGGTGTTGATATCCATGGGGGAGCTGATCTCAGTTTCTTTCATCATGCTTTTGGGTAAAGTCGGGAAGTAACCGTTGGAATCTTGCACGCAGCCGGACTTGTGCTTCTTTTTGCTGACGTAGCGTTTTCGGAAAAACACGAAGGCCACAATGAGGAGGACAAGCCCTAATATGCCTGCGCAGATCTCTGCGATTTCCACATAAGGAGGGGAGGTGGTGCGCTCACAGTGGATCGAGTTCTCCGCCATCGAACAGGAGAATCCACTCAGACATGGATTTGGAGTGCACGCGATCTGACATCTGCAAAGAGAAGATGAGCGTATGAGTGTGTGTGGGCCTCAATGATCTAGATAATCTCAAACTCAGATACCACAGCTCTGAATTACCATTGAAATGGAAACGGTATACACGCCATTATCAGAAATGATTATCTTGCTCATTCTATACGTCCAGTTTACCAGATAAATTTCTTTTAAATTTCCTTGATGTTTGCAAACAGATATGTTATCAAGCTATCATCTGGGTGTTTTTGCAAAACTCTTTTTTTCTGCAGACAAAAACAGTTTTATCGTTTTATTTTTTTTTTAAATGATTCCATATCTTTATCTGAGATATCTTTGTACTTTTGTTATTATACAATGCTACTGTTAAAAAAGTATTCAGAAGCCCTTCAATTTTTCACTCTTTGTTATATTGCAGCCATTTGCTGAAATCATTTAAGTTCTTTTTTTCCTCATTAATGTACACACAGCACCCCATATTGACAGAAAAACACAGAATTGTTGACATTTTCGCAGATTTATTAAAAAAGAAAAACTGAAATATCACATGGTCCTGAGTATTCAGACCCTTTGCTGTGACACTCATATATTTAACTCAGTTGCTGTCCATCTCTTCTGATCATCCTTGAGATGGTTCTACACCTTCATTTGAGTCCAGCTGTGTTTGATTATACTGATTGGACTTGATTAGGAAAGCCACACACTTGTCTATATAAGACCTTACAGCTCACAGTGCATGTCAGAGCAAATGAGAATCATGAGGTCAAAGGAACTGCCTGAAGAGCTCAGAGACAGAAGTGTGGCAAGGTGTGTGTTCTGCTGCACTTAAGGTTCCTAAGAGCACAGTGGCCTCCATAATCCTTAAATGGAAGACGTTTGGGATGACCAGAACCCTTCCTAGAGCTGGCCGTCCAGCCAAACTGAGCTATCGGGGGAGAAGAGCCTTGGTGAGAGAGGTAAAGAAGAACCCAAAGATCCCTGTGGCTGAGCTCCAGAGATGCAGTCAGGAGATGGGAGAAAGTTGTAGAAAATCAACCATCACTGCAGCCCTCCACCAGTCGGGGCTTTATGGCAGAGTGGCCCAACGGAAGCCTCTCCTCAGTGCAAGACACATGAAAGCCCGCATGTAATTTTCTAAAAAACACCTGAAGGACTCCAAGATGGTGAGAAATAAGATTCTCTGGTCTGATGAGACCAAGATAGAACTTTTTGACCTTAATTCTAAGCGGTATGTTTGGAGAAAACCAGGCACTGCTCATCACCTGTCCAATACAGTCCCAACAGGGAAGCATGGTGGTGGCAGCATCATGCTGTGGGGATGTTTTCGGCAGGGATATCCTGGATGAAAACCTTCTCCAGAGTGCTGAGGACCTCAGACTGGGCCAAAGGTTTACCTTCCAACAAGACAATGACCCCAAGCACACAGCTACGATAATGAAGGAGGGGCTTCACAACAATTCCGTGACTGTTCTTGAATTGCCCAGCCAGAGCCCTGACTTAAACCCAATTGAGCATCTCTGGAGAGACCTAAAAATGGCTGTCCACCAACGTTTACTATCCAACCTGACAGAACTGGAGAGGATCTGCAAGGAGGAATGGCAGAGGATCCCCAAATCCAGGTGTGAAAAACTTGTTACATCTTTCCCAAAAAGACTCGTGGCTGTATTAGATCAAAAGGTGCTTCTACTAAATACTGAGCAAAGGGTCTGAATACTCAGGACCATGTGATATTTCAGCTTTTCTTTTTTAATAAATCTGTAAAAATGTCAACAATTCTGTGTTTTTCTTTCAATATAGGGTGCTGTGTGTACATTAATGAGGAAAAAATATGAACTTAAATGATTTTAGTAAATGGCTGCAATATAACAAAGAGTGAAAAATTTAAGAGGGTTTGAATACTTTCCATACCCACTGTATATATATTGCATTTTGATATTTGATACATTTGGACATTTGATTTAAGTGTAACAAACATGCAAAAAAAAAAAAAAAAAAAAAATCAAGAATGGGGCAAACACTTTTTCACACCACTGTAAACAGTGTTTGTAAATTTTCCTGTTTTGGGCTGAACATAAACTGTGATGCTAGTAACCAACATGGAGTTATGCTTTGATGCACACAGAGACAGACACACAGAAGGACATCTATTGATTGAAATTCTCACTCCATGACTAATTTGCTCGAGCTTTGTAGTTATAAAGGAATGAGGACAATCAATAAGGTTTTAATTTGTTAACTCAAAGGCGAGTTACGGCTGAATGCCAAAACACACATATCACACATAACCTGTGTGGGCAAGGGTTCATGAACGAGATGAAGAGACAAAATACACACGTATTTATTTTCATGCAGATTAGTCAGACTTCACGAAGGACATGATATGCATGTGTGATTTCAAGAGCTCCGCTGTGTGAGTCTCACCTGTTTCCAGCAATTTGTGTGGAGCAGTTGCAGATGTACCCTTGATGATTTGGCATACACAATCCACCAGCACATGGCTGGGATGCACAAGGACCGTCCGGCTGCTTGCCGTTCTCGCAGCGAGAACCATAGTATAGCAATGGACAGCTACAGCGAAACCCTGGAGGACAGATGTAAAAAAAAAAATGTATCTTATACTTCAGACAAAGTAATAGTCAAGACATTTCCATAGGAACTTTTCTGTGCTGAGATCAAAGTGTAGACAGACACAGGGGAATAGAGATGCAGATACAATGGCTTCATTTCCATATTCGTGTAGTGTGGCTTAGATAGTCTACTCCAAAGACATTGTTATCTCTTACCAATTTGTTGAGGGACCTCTTAATATTCAAGAATGAATTCCCCACTTCACAATTTTATAACATGAAACAGAGATGCAAAGATGTGAAATATGTTAAGGAGTGAATAGGTTTGCACTACTTTGGGACACTTTCACTAAGCATCCAACCTGACCAGGTTCTGGTACAGAATGTGCTTGTTTAGCACTATGGCATGTGTATTAAAATTTACAATAATGTTTCGCATTTAGTTAATGCATTCGGCGATTTTTAAAGCATTTATTACTCTAGGTTAATGTTAATTTATAAATATGCCATTATTTCCTGTTAATTATCTAATGTAAACAATGATTAAACTTTATTGTAAAGTATTTCCAATTAATACATTTTTATCATTTTCAGTGCAATATGTATTTTATTAAACCTTATCTGCTTTTATTATTGTATATTGTATTGTGTATGTATTATTATTTTGGCAATAAAATGCATTTCATGTCTTTATTTTTTGTCCTTGTTACTACTATCGGAAACTAACAACGAACAACAATTTATTACAGAATTTATGTAAATTCATAAATAGATTATTGTTCACTGTTAATTCATGATTATTCATAATGCATCAATGTTAAACTTGAAATGTTAAAAATGTATTATTTTTGTAGGAATAAACATTAAGCTAGATAAATAACGATATTAAAATTTGATGTTCATCCTTAGTTTAGGACACCGAATGCGTTGCTAATTTTAACGTGTTACCAATGCATTTATTTTTATCTATCTTTTCCGTTTTTATTATTTCTGTACCACTGTTTTGGCTATAAAATGCATTTCGTTTTACAGAGATGATTCATATGCTGATTAAAGGATGCAGAATTATAATCATCCATATATTAAAACTTGTGGTATAGACAAGGATGGTGGGAAACAATATTGAGCAAACAGGTTTTGCATGACCAGATTTTGCATTCCTTATTTTATAAATCAGTAGGTAAAACAATGTAGATAGTACGTGCAAATAACTGCTTTCCCACCTCCACGGGAGTCTTCCACACAAGTGCCTCCATTCTCACAAGGATTACTGGCACAGATCTTCACATCAGAGCAGCACTGGTAGATCCCAAAGAGTCTGCCAGTCTGCGAGCCAGTTCCTGTCACCCCCTCCTTTGCTCTCACTGCTTCTCCGTTGAAATGTAAGCTCTCCAAACAGCCCGTGAAGCCCAGTCGCGCTGCATCTGCGCTGGGATTAGAGCTGGCCAGCACCAGAGCCCCACCGGACTGAGTGAGCTTGCAGGGTTGTGGCAGAACGACAGAGTTGGAGTTGCTGGAATCAACGGTGAGTCTAAGGGTTGTGTCATTGACCTCCAGAGAGACATCATGCCAGCGGCCATCAGCCACAGGGTGGTTGGTCACATGCAAACTGGCAGGACGCATGTTACCACATCTATATCGGAGCCACAGCTCCTTGTCCACCAGCTAGAAACACAAACACAAAAGAGTCAATGACATATAACAGTATTTTTGCTGATGAACAGGAAAACATTTAGTTAAAACATGTATGAAAAGTTTTGTCAATGTTGGTTGAATGAAAATTTTCTTCATTGTGGTAGTATCATCGTTTGTAGAGTGAGCGTTACACTTTTTGGTAACAAATTTAATTCAAATGGTCCACTTTTGACATTCTACTAACTATATGTAACTTTGCAGCTACTAGCTGTCATTAGAGTATTAATATACTATTTGCTTAATATCTGCTAACTCTTTATTTTGATGCGGCTCAAAAGACATTCTACTCACTATGAGTAACTTTTGCACCTACATGTCAACTTATTCTACTAACACTAACTAGAGTTGCCAACTTCAGAAAAGGAAAATAAGGGACAATCGTGGTTGATTATACAAAAATGAGGCACTCGAAACACTCAAAATATTTGTACTGTATCACACAGTGTATGCGATTTCTGTAACACTTTATTTTACAGTGTCATTGTTACATATGTTACATGTAGTTACGATAGTAATAACTATAAACAGGGCTTTTAAAATGGATTTCACGACAGATTACAAAATACATGCTTTAAAAAGTAATTTGTAACGTATTTCGTTACATTACTCAAGTTTAGTAACTTAATCTGAATACTTTAGAATACTTTGGAATGGTAATAAGTGTGGAACAAACACTAAAAAAGGTAATTGCAAGTTTTTATCTCACAATTCTGACTTTATAACTTGCAATTGTGAGTTTAAATCTCACAATTGTGATAAAAAGAAGTCAGAATTGTGAAATGCAAACTCACAATTGTGAGGGGAAAAAACAAATTGTGAGAAAAAGTTGCAGTGACGAGTGAATTATAAAACGACTCACAAACAACTATCACAAAACATGAAAACAGTCTAAAACATCAAATTTAACTCCGCTTTTTCAGACTGTCAGAGTCAGAGAATCACCAATTGCTGTTTAAATGACATTAAAATTCAAAGTAATCACTTTGGTAATCTAAAGCACTTTTCAGATGTAACTGTAATCTGATTACCAGCCATTTAAAATGTAACTAATGAAATACAGTTACTCAAATTTTGTATTTTAAATACGTAACTAAGTTACTTGTATTTCGTTACTCCCCAACCATATATATAAATTACGTATAATTACATGAACTAACCCTAAACCAACCCAAACCCTAATACTAACCCTAAAGTAAGTACATGTAGTTACTTAATATTACTCAGTACTTAAATGTATAATTACAGTGTAACAAAGACACCTTAAAATAAAGTGTAACCGTCATTTCAGTGTCTGCAGTTATGTATGTGTACAAAAGATGTAAAGGTTCTCAGTCAAAAACACATTTGGATCATTCCGTGCCAAATTTCGGAAACTTTTCAAAACTTTTGATTTTGTTAATATTTTTTCTGAAGAAAGACGAAACCAGCTGAACGCTGTGAGTGCGTGTTAGAAATCAGGAATGGTGAGAGAACATTGTGCTTGGTACCATGTTCATCTTCAAACCAAACTTGGGTCTTCAGCAGACAAAGTTTAAATCCCGTTTGGCGAGCGTGCTTCCCATGATGTTTATTCATTAGGTCAGTAGGTGGAGAGTAGGCGGCTTGTAAAATGCATTCGGCCACATGAGAGTTTCCACTACGAAAGCAATCCTGCCGAATGCGATTACTACCTCTGGAAGTGTTCAAAAGTGGACAAGCTCAAAATGTTTTACACCTGTGTTTAGAGTTGTCCACTTGTGATCCGATCGACCAAAATGCATGTGAATACCAGGTGGAAACAGGGCCAGAGTTAGTAGAATGTCTGAAGTTGACTATCTGAATAAAGTGTAACCCATTTTCTTCTAAAGCTTAAAGTTTGAAGCTTTAATACAAGTCACTGTATGTATGAATTGCATTTTGAATGTATTTTTCAATAGATTAATCGACCCTTCGCAAAGACCCTTCCCTTTTAGTTACTGTTGCTATGTCCGACAAGCCATGCCGCTCTCACGCCACACATCATGTCAACAGACATATGAAACAGTGTCATATTTAATATATCATAATTTTTTTAGGAAGTTTAAACAATAAATAGCATCTAGTGTGTGTTTAATGTGTGGTGACAGATCGCTGTAGCTCCTCGTGAACCGATCATCTCTTCATACTAGTTCATTTATAGCATCAAATAAACATGAATGAACATCAGAAGGAATGTTGTTTCAAGGGCGAAAAGACGTGATTCAAGTTCGCCGACGTTAATCTACTAACTCCCCTGACTGCTTTGTCAGACAAAATGGCGGATTCAGGGTTATGATTGGTCAGATCGCCTGTCAATCAAACTGTTTGTGAAGGGTCAATTAAAGAAAAATTGTCACATCATTGACCACCCCAAAAAAACTCTCAGTCTGGCATGTGAGAAAACATTTTAACACCAAAAAAGTATACAATTCACACTTATTAGCTTTAGCCCGACGTCTGCAGCTTATGTAAAGTTACATATTTACAGACTGTGCTCAGATTGTTGAAGAGCCAGCAATGCTCTTGATGATATAGGTTACACAGCTTGTGTTTTTGCACAGTTGGAAGCGTGTGCTCTCTGCGCTCTCTCTGTGGGAGCTAAGAAGCTCTTTGAGCGCTGAAGGTAGTTGTAAAAGACAGAGCTCGCGGGAGAACACAGTTAGTTCTGGCTCAAACGCATCGACAACTTTGTGATGCTAAGCAACAGTCCAATCAGGAGCATTCGAACGCAAGCTGACACTCTGCCTCCTCAGCACCCACAAATAATGGATCGCTCACATATGCATGTATTAGTTTCCTGTTCTGTGCATTAAAAAAACATAGCTTCTGTGTGCACTTCACATTTGAAAGTATTACACTGATGCTGAGAGTATGCATTATTAAGCATCATCTCCTTCACGCCAGCCTCTTAATTGCTGCGGCAGAATCTTCAGAGAGTTTTGCGATGTGAGAAGTGAGCACAGAGCCTTTTGCTCTGATCTGATACCAGTCAGCCCATGGGTTTTGCTCATTTGCTTTCATTGGACGGAGCTGCATGTTTGATTTTGCTGTGCTGGGCTGAGCTGAGTGTGCAGTGGTGGTGATGGTGGTGGTGAGATGAGCACTAAAAAGGAAGAGGAACTTTTCCCAGGAGGACTCATCGAGGGTGAATGTTCGATCTGAGTTTTGGTTCCTTGAGGGCAAAGCTGAGTTTGACAGGTGAGAAGACTGTTTATCCACCAGAGTCCACATCAAAAAACAACAATCATAAAACATCAGCTAACTAAACATGATCAATATCCTTAAAAGGAAGTGATTTTCTTCTTGATATTAAAATTGTTTTACACAATATTATATTACACAATTGGCCCTTCGCAAAGACCCGCCTCCTTTAGTTTCTGTTGCTATGTACGCCACGCATCATGTTCTCACGCAGTGAAAAATACATCCCGGAGCAAAGAGGACACTGACAACATATGAGACAGTTTCATATTTAATAAATCGTAATTTTTTAAAGCAGTTTAATCAATAAATAGCGTCTAGTGTGTCTTTAATGTGTGGTGACAGATCGCTGTAGCTCCTCGTGAACCGATCATCTCTTCATACTAGTTCATTTATAGCATCAAATAAACATGAATGAACATCAGACGGAATGTTGTTTCAAGCGCGGAAAGACGTGAGGACACACAATTTTTCAAGTTCAAGCTCAATTACAATATTTTAAATATGAAACTGTCTCCGATCAACGTTAATCTACTAACTCCCCTGACTGCTTTGTCAGACAAAATGGTGGATTCGGGGTTATGATTGGTCAGATCGCCTGTCAATCAAACTGTTTGCGAAGGGTCTATTCCCATAAATCAGAAGCAATCCCTTCAAAGGAGCTGATTCAGATTCCTCCTACAATGATGTCATAGTAGAAAGAGGCCCTGAGTGAAAAGCAGAGTCCGCCAAGGGTTGTTTCAAGCGCTGAAACACGTGAGTACACGCAATTTTTCGAGTTAACCAAAGTTAATCTACTAACTCCCCTGACTGCTTTGTCAGACAAAAAGGCAGATTCGGGGTTATGATTGGTCAGATCGCCTGTCAATCAAACTGTTTGCGAAGGGTCAATTCTCTAGAATATTTGACCATGAATATTTGAATTTGGTCTATTGTGACACTCTGTGGTCAAATAAAAAAAAATCATCTCAAATCAATATTATATTCCATTCATTTATTTATTTGGCAAGTAGTACGTGAGCAAAATAAACCCTATGGATAATAAAAATATTCTGATCGTCCTGTACACAGTCATGCTGTTCATGCAGAATCCTGTTCAAGATGGCAGCAATTGAACTTATACAAATAGTATGATTTAAAGTCCCCCTGTGGTGAAAATCAAGTTTTTAAATGTTGTTTAGATGTCTATGTGGTGTTTTTAATATGCATTAAGACAAACCATGTGCAAATTCATAAGTCAACACCATTGCAGTATTTTCTGTTTAAAACTGCAGTGATGCAACGATGGTTTCAAATACGCGGTTTGAAATCGCTGGTGATTCTTACATCACAAACTACATTGTAAACAATCACGCCAACGTGCCGGCGGGCTTCAGCATATCATTAACTATGACCGGTCTAAGCAGGGGAATCTCAAGAGAAGAGTATATTTTAATGTTGATATGAAAAATAGAGGAGATTTAGCAATATAGCGGGTGTATATTGTATTTTACGATGTTATGATGAATTTTGCACTGAAGTTCTGAGTTGTTCAAAGCATTTCTAAGCATACTGATTTTTAGGAGGCAGCTGTCTGATGAAGAACGGGACGTGGTTTGTAACCTTCACAGCACATTATTAGCAGCTGATTGATAATGTAGTCAAGCAAAAGGCTAAGCATATTAATTACCGTTATATGTTGTACAGAGAGTTACCACTGTGCATTCCGTAAGTTGACCGAGTGGATCTCTGAGCTCACGAGTGAGTGGAGGAGGGGCTAATTAGCATATTCATAGATCCGCGTATATTAAATGAAACAAGGGTGTAGAATTACATTCAGGCTATTTCAAGGGCATGAAGATTTTTTTTTTTTCACAGGAAAAAATGTTTAAATATGTCACTTTAGAGATCAAAGATGTCGGGTCAGTGAGATTTTTGAATGTTTCTGAAGGGAGTTTTCTATTTGAATATATTTTGAAATATAATTTATTTCTGTCAAGTTCTTTTCGAACTTGTTGGTCCAACACATCCCACAGATGCTCAATTGGATTGAGATTTGGGCCATTTGGAGGTCAGGGCAACACCATGAACTCTTCATCATGTACCTTAAACCTGAAGAATCTTTCAGGGTGCATTATCTGGCTGAAAGAGGCCACTTCCACCAGGGAACCAGGGAAGTATTCTAAAGTATTTAGATTAAGTTACTAAACTTGAGTAATGTAACGAAATACGTTACAAATTACATTTTAAAGCATGCATTTTGTAATCTGTTGTGAAATACATTTTAAAAGTTACATACTCAGCCCTGACTATAACCCAGTCACATTGAAATAACAATTCAGCCATTGTCAAAGCAGCTAAAATCCTGCCCATTTCTCCTACATCCAACACATTGATTACGAGAACTGATTGTTTGTTTACCATCTAATCTACCCAGACATTAATGTGTGGCCTTTTTAGAAGATGATCAATGATATTCACTTAACCTGTGTCTGATCATAATGGCTCATCCCTCTTGGATAAAATGCTGAAGAATTTGGCCAAAATTGCGGATCTTTTTGCTCCCTACTGTTTGGAAGAGTCTTGAAATCGGGAGCGTGCCTGAGATGCCTTTCAATGCTGTCTAGGTAGGTTTCGTAACAGACCTCCTGATGTGAGTCCAGTTAGAAGAAAAACCTAATTATTGCGATCAATGCCCCATTGCTCGGACTCCTCACTGCATTAAAGGTTATCAGTTCCAACGTATCTTCCCTGCAACAGATCTCGTTTCTCTTAATATTGTAAGATCAGAGCTGTCAGGATTCATAAATGCTACAGCTGCTTAACTGACAAGTCACCTTTTCTTCCTTTTCTCTTGTCAGAGGTGGCTTTCCTCAAATAGGCTCGATTTCCATTTGAAAGTGATTACTTAAATGGTAAGAAAACTGAAAAAAAGAAACAGCTCAGGAGTAGGTCAGAGTTAATTTGTTGAGAAGTTCCCAAACACGAGCTGTCGCGACTCTCAAATTAAACGACTGTTCACATAGGAGATGCACCGGAATGTTAATTCTACAGAGAGACACATAAATTATATCATGCATGGCTATACAGCATGTGAAGATATATGCCCTAAAGATTTCTTGGATGACCATGTTTAACAATTCCTTTTGAAGCCCCTACACAACAATGAAATGGTCCAGCTTGCCAAGTTTCAAAACCCAGAGGTAAAGCTCTGAAAAAAGGAGAGTGCACTTTTGATGTTGCACGTCTTTTAAATTGAATATTCAATTATGGCACATAAATGAGGCATCCTCCGGGAGAGATATATGATTTTTTTAAGCCGAGGTTGCTGTTTTAAGTCACGCTTTCTGCATTCGTTATAATGCTCACAAACAATACATAGAACATGAATGCACTTTTCAGGCTTTCTTTTGTGTAGTACCTGCCTTCAAAGCGGCATCAGGCCGTTTAAATAAACACATACTCAAAGCTCCCTCACTGTGCCTCTGAGTCAAAGGAGGAGAGCAGTCAGCCATGAATTCATCATAACACTCATTTCAGAAACACAGGCTGATTTATCACTGATGTGCTCAAACGGTGGGATGAAAGTTCTTTACTTCTCTTATGAATGCGCTCTTGAATATTAACGCGTTTAATGCGCAGTTAGTCGTTCACGAGAACAAACAAGCTTCGACTGCAAACATTGGACGTTGTATTTGTCATGGGGTGGAGTGAAGTTTCCTGTGATCATTCTGTTGTTATGTGGATGGCTGGGTCGTATTTCAGATTTATAGCTGGATTTATCATACACCAATTCACTCAAAGTAAACTTTTTGTGCAAGAATGTGGCAGAATAATTTAAAGAGTGTGTTGTACCTCTAAAGTTCCCCAGTCAGAGGCATTGGTGGACATCACCGTGCCCTCGGCAGCAGATGTCTTGAGTCGAAAAGACAGATGGAAGTTCTCTTTGCCGTCTTCTGTTTGATAGAGGTATTTCAGATAACCCTTCCCGTCAAAACTCACAGCCGATTCTGCAAAGCCGGAAGCATAAATAGTAAGTACATTTGGCAAAATGTGCTGCAGCTGTCCACTTCCTGTTGAAACTAATTATTGGTGTCAAGTTAAACAGACATAAGAGTATCTCACTAAAAAAAACTTCCACTTTACTTCCACTTTAAAGGAATATTTCACCCAAAAAAATGAAAATACTGTATTGTTTACAAACACTATCATTTTGAAAGACATTAACACTTGTATTCAGCAAGGAAGCATTAAATTGATGAAAAATGATGGTAAAGAAATAATGTTAATGATTTCCATTTTAAATAAATGCTGTTCTTTTTGATTCATAAAGGAATCCTGAAAAAAATGTGTCATGTGCTGTGTTCAAAATCGCACCCTATACCCTTAAATAGGGCATTATTTGAGGGAACAGCCATTTTTAGTGGTTTCCGAAACCTTAGTTGACAATCGAGTGCACTCATTCAATCCCACAATGGACCGCAATAGCGAGAGTACAACTGATGTACGCTCAATGGCCATCAATGAATCATCCGTCCATTCATTCAGTTTACAAACAGTTTGGTACAGCGTAATATAATACAGCTATAAATTATTAAATTGTTTATCTAAGGTTTATACATAGATTTCATGACTAGTTAATACTGGAGCTGCCAGTTTCAGCAAGCACAAACTTTGCAGCCTTGCATTCAGTGTCCGAATTCACTCACTCGTTTTCATACTGTATTAGGGAACAAATGTAGGGTATAGGGCGCGATTTCGGATTCAGCCATGGTTCCCACAAAAGTAAATCAGCATATTAGAATGGTTTCTGAAGTATCATTTGACACTAAAGACAGTAATGGTGCTTAAAATTCATATTTGAATCACAGAAACTTTAAAATATGTTAAAATAGAAAACAGTTATTTGTTATAGTATTTCGCAATATTACTGTTTTACTGTATTTTTGATCAAATAAATGCAGCCTTGGTCAACATAATTCTTTTCTTCAAAATTAAATCGTTCTGACACCAAACCTTTGAAAGGTAGTGTGTGTGAAACACAAAACAAAGAAAGCACATAGTGACCAGTGCTGTCAAGCTCTCAAAAAAGAACAATAAAAGTATCAATGTAAATACAAAATTACTGTAGATGCCAAAGTGTTTTCTCCAAGTGTTTGTGTAATCAATAGACTGAAATTGCAATCATTATACACTGGATATATTCCCCTCTGGCACAGCTCTCAAATCTTATTGACGTTCTCTTATTGACATTTACTTTAAATATAATGCCCCACAATGCATCACACTTGACGTCAATGATGAGATCAGTTGGTTCTTACACGCCTCACGTCGCACAATGAGCATGCGCAAATGATGTTCTGTGAAGAGCCTTTTTTTATCTTTTCCTCCAGCAAATTTATCTTATAGCTTCAGACACCTATGAGTGTAATGAAAATAATGCCATATTCGATCTCAACCTTTAATGAATTAAACTGTGAGGTAACGCAGCGCTGTTTCACTTGCTCTAATGTTACACTATCATACTAAACTGTATTTGAGTGTGTTGAAAGTTGTGTGTATTAGTTTGTTGTCTGTATGAGACTGAACACTGAGCTAGATTAACATTACAGTATCACACTGATGATATTCTAACACTTCGTCGTGTTGAGCTGTATAACATTGATTAGTCTTATGTAGCCTACATTTGCTCATCTTGTCTAATAACGTGCAAGAGAACGTCTCTATCAAGTCAAAGTTTGTCCCAAAGCTCTCGCCATCAGGAACGCCATGCCGATATTGATCCTCGTTTTATTTAGTTTGCTTGCCATGGTCCATAATGTTTGAAAGAAACAACAACAAGACGTTACGCAGCTGTCCGTGTCTGTTGCTATGTCACTATGCAGTACAAGCGGAAACCAGGGACAACGCAGATATTACGTCATTGACAGGCGACGAGTGGCAAGGGAGGGACGGGCACTATTTAAAATTGTGAATTTCTCTGAATCTACAAATTCTTGGAAACATTTAGGATAATGTAAGTACACAGCTGAACGAAATATATAACACTTTGCAAGTGGTTTTAGGATATTTTAATATAAAAATTTGACATATTGTGCCTTTAAGGTGTTTACATGCCTGTACTATGATTATGAGCGTAATCGCGTTTGATTGATCAAACTATAGCGTTTACATGAGGTAAAGTTTAATCGCAATGTGGCCAAAATCTCATTATAATCACATTATGAGGGTGCATGTAAACGCACTTGAGAACCATTGATATAGACCAGTAATTCTTAAAGTGTGGTCCGCCATCGCCCCCTAGTGGTCCGCGAAAAGATGACCTAAACTAGGCAAGCTCTTAACCCGCACTGGATCGCGGGCAGGGGGGTTGACGTCAGTGTGTTTTAATAACTAAAAAATGGATCATATCATTGCATTTGTGTTTGAATAATTATTTTTTGACTTGAAACAGTTGCATATTAAACTTAAATTTAGTTTATCCTTCCTATTTTGTTGTTTTTGGGGGGCGTGTTAGAGTGGGATTGTGTTAGGTGGTCCTCAGAAAAAAATTGGAAGATAAAGTGGTCCTTGGGCTGAAAAAGTTTGAGAAACACTGATATAGACTATTGCTTTTTGTCCTTATTGGAGCTTGAATGCCCCTGGTCACAATATGTATTTGTTGTATGAAAAGGTGCATATCTGCTAAACGTTTCCTTTTGAGTTCCATGGACAATGAAAATCGTGTGATTTTGAAGGGGGATTTCATTTAGGGTGGACTGTCCCTGTAAGGCAAACCCAGATCAGTCAAAATAAAGATGAGAAACTAGATACTATTCAAGGCCTCTGGGTTTATCCTCAGTGGAATGCAGAATTAGACGCTGGTGGTCTGCCTACCATTGCAGGAGCACACGCTCTCCCAGCTGTGCTGCGGGGTGATGAAATTGGCCCGTGCTGTGGCGTAGTTACTCATTCTCCCCTGCCTCATCACTACTGCGTTCCTGCAACCCCGAGGTGGGCAACCAGCGCCCGCACAACCATCATGCTTCAGTCTTAAGACATTCAAACCCAGTGTATCTTCTACAGTGGAAAGGACCCCAGTCAGGCGCTGAACGGGCACGGGCTGGACGGAGCCATCCTGAGTCCGACGGACCAGCAGTACCTCCATGTTGACGGAATTTGGCTGCTGTTGCAAGCTGGCGATGTGCAGCTCTTGTCTGGGTATGTTTAGCTCCAAGCCCAGGCTGCGCTGGAGGCCTCTCCAGTGATCGGACACAAACTCTTCTGCCGAAAGTCCAGCCAACTGCAACGTGAAGCCCCGATCCAGATCATGTTGGGCGCCAGCCCAAACGTGGACCTTCACTCCAGCCCAGATGCTAAATTTCCCATCGGACACGCTCACGTTCAACTGGTACAAGCCTGGCTCCAGCTCCTTTTCCACCACGATCTTTCCATCCACTGTGTCCACAGAGAACAGGCCTCGGTCCGGGGCATCAGAGACCAGTTTGTAAGTTAGGATGTCTTGGGGATCTTGGTCCGTAGCGTGCAGCTTGCCGATGACTCGTTTCGAGAACGTCCCCCCAGCGGTGGTGATGAAAACCTCAAGTGGAGCCACAGTGGGTGGATATCGACTCTGCTCTGTGATGTTGATCTTCACCACACATATAGAGGACAGCGGAGGGTGGCCGCTGTCAGTGACCTGTGGAGATGATATTTATGTGAAGTGTGAAAAAAAAACATTGCAACGTGTGAACAATACACTGACCTTTGAGGAGTTGCTTTAAATAATTTAAGATGGTGTGGTAAAATCACTGGCCCACAGATAACAATCAAGTTTACAGCCATATGTCAGCTTGGACTGCGCCGTGCAAGTCATATTCCATTTGAAGGAATGGTTCAATGAAAAATGAAAGATTCTGCCATCATTTGTTCACTTTCATGTTGTTGCAAGCCTGTGTGACTCTTTTCTTGTTTGTTTGTTTAATAGAGAATGGGGACTTATACCATATAAAATTTTCAACTTCCACACAAGAATGTTTTTCACTTCAAGAATTCCACACAAGTTGAATTGCGGTAGCAATATAGGTATATATATATATATATATATATATATATATATATATATATATATATATATATATATATATATATATATATATATATATATATATATATATATATATATATATATACCTATATTGCTACCTCAATTCAACTTGTGTGGAATTCTTGAAGTAGGTAACATAGGTAACATTATATAGGTAACATTTTATGGTTACACTTTATTTGAAGGTGTCAGTAATACAGTGTAATTACACATTTAGGTATTGAGTAATCACAATTAACTATATGTACTATAGGATTAGGGTTAGGATGAGGGTTTGGTTTAGGGCTAATTGCATGTAATTATGCATAATTTCTAGTTATTAGAAAATACTTGTAACATAAGTGTTACCCATTTTATTTTACAGTGTTGCACATGTTACATGTACTATAGTAATTTCTAATGCCTCTAAATCACACTCTAATCCTAACCATATAAAAAGTACATGTAGTTCATTATTATAACTCAATACTTAAATGTATAATTACACTAACAATAATATAATATAATATGGTCAAATAAATTCAAATTCCACATTATTAATTGAAAGGAAGCAAATTTTGACCCCCAAAAACAGACAAAAATAAAAAACCATAAAGGTTTTCCATATGATTTTTGCAATACTGTGTATGCCAAGTCTTCTGAAGCCATATGATATCTTCGAAATTGGCAAGATTCTGTTAGTCACAAGATATGTGTTAATAAATGAAACAAAACTATTATATGGCTTCTGTATGTTTGGAATAGTCCTAGAGCATAGAAACTGTATTTTATGGCACTTCCACAGTGTTTTTTGTAGTTTTTGACAGCATCAATCTTTGTTCGCTTTCATTATTGAAAAGAGCAACTGCCTAACATATCCTTTATGTGTTTCTCAGAAAAATATGGCTTTAAGTCCTATGGCTTCATATTCATCGTTGCTCGGCAAAATTTTGAGTAATTGAGTAATTTCAATAGGAATCCGCACAATCGGGAGTTTTGGTCACTTGAATTCCCCACGCTGATCAACAGAAAGTGACTTGATATGAAAGTGACTTCTGTCTGAGCTGTACTTTTGACAAAAGACAATGGACCTGTTTTTACCCGCAAAATTCTGAAATATTGCACCGCACCTTTAGAGCAACATAAGGATGAGTAAATTACGACAGTTTTTCATTTCAAATTTAAAACAAGCATGTGTTGTAAACATGTGTTGTACTCGTAACTGAAGTTAATGAATGAAATCTTTCACCTGGATTTTTAGCAGATGCTGAGGCTTGTTTCTCCTCCTCAGCGGGGAGGATACGGATAGCAGTCCTCCTTGGTCAATGTGAAAACTCCTGTCCTCATTTCCCGAGACAATATGGAAGGAGAAGGGAGGGCCATTCTGAGGTGTATCTCTGTCTGTTACCAGCAGCTGCAGAATTCCACTGCCCATAGCCTCCCCTTCCTGAATCCAGAAAAACACCATTAATCAAGCCGCACATGCTTGGAAAATACCATCTGACTTTTAGGAAAGTTGTGGCTGTCCTTTCTTGAAAGTAGATGAACACATAACACAAATCCATTCTTTATTTTGATCTGGACGATTCTCGCTCTGGAGTTCACTCCTCTGAGTTTTTTGCAATAGAACTTGTGTCTTGGAATCCAGAGTCAAATCATTGGAGAATTGCTGGAAAAGAATAACCATGATCAATCTGCCCTGATGTTTGGATGCTTCTTGCTGTTTTTCAAAATCGATAGCGTATTTCTGTCACGGGACTCATTTTTAACGGTAACAAAAAACAAATCTAAGCTTGAAGACAACCCAATTCTGTCGAAATGAAAACACAGCAAGAACAGATGGTGATTTTTATCACTCTGTCTGCATTTTTTCAACAAAGTGCTACCGATTGGATTGACGTGTTTCTCGTCTCTCTTCAAGCTGGCACAACTGGAACATGTAATTGAAACAGAGTGCTCGGCTGGCAGAGATGAGCCTAATTGTTACTGACCACCTACATGGTGCCAAATAGCCACTGCACTCTAAAGACACAGACACCTTGGGTGAGGTAAATGGGGTGTGAAAAATATTTCCAAGTCAGCAGAGTTGGCCCTATAATTAGAAGCAATTGATCCAGCTGACTCTGAAGGGGTAAACATGCTGGCATAGAAAAAATGCTATATTATGCATGGCTGATTGGCTCTTTAGTCTGAACTCTTGCCTTCCCCTGCACCCATGTGCAGCTTAGAGCAGAAATGAGATGACCGAAGCTTGGAAAAAAAGCAGTATATGGAGGCATCTGGCTGGTTTTGGCTGGTTGAAGGTTGGCGTCTTATTGAGGAGGTAAGAAGTCAATGTTCATTTTTAACATTACTTAATTTAAATTGCAAAATAAGCATTGTAATCATGAAATATTTCCTTGGTTTTCTCATTTGAATTTGCTCTAGATCGTGTGACGGTTGGATTTTTGCATACGAACCCGCTGTGCCTTGGAAGACATTGACTAGCTAAAAGTCAATGACTAGTTGGGCAGGGAGTGTGTGTGTGTGTGTGTGTGTGTTTTTACCTGAAGAACGAGGCTGTGATTGATCTGGGAGAACATTGGTGGGTTGTCGTTGACGTCAGATACGGTCACTGTCACTTGGACGGCAGAGGACAAAGGGGGATCGCCTTCATCGGCAGCTTGCACAGTTAATGAGTAGTGCGTTATCTGAAAGGCAAGGAGCCGTGTCAGTGGGATTATGCAGATATGAACATCATGGCATCAATAACAGCAGTCAAATATGCACAGTAGTGATTAAAATGTTCATCTGTGATCAGAGGATATAACTAAATCCCTGATTAAACAAGTGAGTACGTGTTCTGGGTGGCGATTCAGGAATGAAACTGAAACTCACCTCTTCCCTATCCAGCATGGAGCGCACCGTTATGTGGCCGGTGCGAGAGTCGATGCTGAACTGCTGCTTTGGATCACCATTCGCAATGGAATAAATAAGGAAGTTATTCGGAGGCCCGTCAAGGTCGATGGCAGTGACCTGAGACAAACGCACAGCGAATGAAAGGAAGATGAGCACAAATAAATGATATTAAAGGAAATTCTGTCATTATTTACTCACCCTCATGACTTTTGCTCATCTTTTGAACACAAATGAAGATATTTTTGATGAAATGTGAGAGATTTCTGTCCCTCCATAGACAGCTACACAACTACCCCTTTGAAGCTTCAAAAAGTTTATAAAGAGATCGTAAAAATAATCCATATGAATTAAGCGGTTTAGTCCAAATTTTCTAAAGATACTCGATCGCTTTGTATGATGAACAGATTTAGTTTATGCTTTTATTCACATATAAACATTGATCAGCAAATATAAACAGAAGCTCAACCGAACCTGCTAAAGCTCAAACGTGCTGCGTGACACAAGAATGAACCTCATTGGTTCTTGTAGAAGCGCCAACGTGCTGCGTAACACGACAATGAACCTCATTGGTTCTTGTAGAAGCTCAAACATGCTGCGTAACATGAGAATGAACCTCACTGGATCTCATAGAAGCTCAAACGTGCTGCGTAACACGAGAATGAACCTCATTGGTTCTTGATGAAGCTCAAACGTGCTGCGTAACACGAGAATGAACCTCATTGGTTCTTGTAGAAGCTCAAACGTGCTGCGTGACATGAGAATGAACCTCATTGGTTCTCGTAGAAGCTCAAACGTGTTGCGTAACACGAGAATGAACCTCATTGGTTCTCATAGAAGCTCAAACGTGCTGCGTAACACGAGAATGAACCTCATTGGCTCTTGATGAAGCTCAAACGTGCTGCGTAACATGAGAATGAACCTCATTAGTTCTCGCTCGTTAAGCAAAATGCTTGAGCTTCTGCTTAACACAACAGATGTGTGCGTTGCTGAATGTTCATATGTGAACATTAGCCTACATGCAATCTGTTCATCATATAAAGTGATCAATGAACTTTTTGAAGCGTCAAAGTGATAGTTGTGTAGCTGTCTATGGAGGGACAGAAAGCTCTCAGATTTCATCAAAAAGATCTTCATTTGTGTCTTACGGGTTTGAAATGACATGAGGGTGAGTAATTAATGACTGAATTTTCATTTTTGGATGAACTATCCCTTTAAGCAAAGCTTTAAAGCTCTGATTTACTGACGATTCTTCTAATCCAGTGGTCTGCATCAAACACGCCTAATGTCCCAATGAATCTGAAATCTGAAAAGGCCGTGAGGGCTCATAAACAATCGCCATTAGCTGATTGCTGCATTCGAAATGTTTTTCTGATTGCTTAACTGACAGATGCAGTAAATCATTTGCTCAACAGCTGCCACAATAGCTTGTCTCAATCCCGTCACCAGATTGACAACAGCTGTCTTTTGCTTCATATAAAGATTGCGGAGAAAGTCTGAGACAGAGTACATGTGGAGTCAAAGGCTGTGTGATAATCTATCTATGCAATTTAGATATTTTATTAGTAGTATTTAGATTTTTTTTTCCTTGCAACTAAGAAAATGATCATTTGCAGTGAATCAGCTGTAGAAAATCTTTATCACTGAATGTTCAGGGACAGTGTCATACCTGCAGAACCATGTCCCCAGGTGAAATGTCCTCTGCAATCACGGTTCTGTAGTTACTGCGGTTAAAGACAGGTGGATTGTCGTTGACGTCTGTGATATTGATGATAACCGTGGCGATGTCACTGAGCAGTGGTTTGCCCCTTGCACCCTCCACTGACAGGTAATACTCGCGGCAGAGCTCAAAATCCAGCGCAGCTTTCAGCGACAGCAAACCTGTGGCACAGAGCAACAAAATCACATCCAGTCCTGGCTGACATTCTCAGAAAAACATCTAGCATACATATATCTCTATATCAGATTGCCCAGATTGGTTAAAAGTGCAACTCAAGTTTATTCTGAAAGGATCTACCATTTACTTTTAGTCATTTAGCAGACACTTTTATCCAAAGCGACTTACAAGTGAGCTAATTAGGGGTTAGGTGCCTTGCTCAAAACTTTAGCCATGTTATCAAAGGTGGAGAGAGTGTTGTTTATTCACAATCCCCACTGGCATGGGAATCGAACCAGCAACCTTCAGATTAAAAGCCCAACTCCTTCACCATTAGGCCACGACTACCCACGACTACCCACGATTACCCACGACTACCCACGATTACCCACAGTTACCCACGATTACCCACGACTACCCACGATTACACACGATTACCCACGACTACCCACGATTACCCACGACTACCCACGACTACACACGATTACATAAGATTACCCACGACTACCCACGACTACCCACGATTACCCACGACTTCCCACGATTACACACGATTACCCACGACTACCCACGATTACACACGATTACCCACGATTACATACGATTACCCACGACTACCCACGATTACCCACGACTACCCACAACTACCCACGATTACACATGATTACCCAGGACTACCCACGATTACCCACGACTACCCACGATTACACACGATTACCCACGATTACATAAGATTACCCACGACTACCCACGACTACATACGATTACCCACGACTACACACGATTACCCACGATTACCCACGACTACCCACGATTACCCACGATTACACACGATTACCCACGACTACCCACGATTACACACGATTACCCACGATTACCCACGACTACCCACGATTACACACGACTACCCACGATTACACACGACTACCCACGATTACACACGACTACCCACGACTACCCACGATTACACACGATTACACACGATTACACACGATTACACACGATTACACACGATTACACACGATTACCCATGATTACCCACGATTACACACGACTACCCACGATTACCCACGATTACACATGATTACACACGATTACCCACGATTACCCACGACTACCCACGATTACACACGATTACCCACGATTACCCACGACTACCCACGATTACACACGATTACCCACGACTACCCACGACTACCCACGATTACACACGATTACCCACGACTACCCACGATTACACACGACTACCCACGATTACACACGACTACCCACGATTACACACGACTACCCACGACTACCCACGATTACCCACGACTACCCACGATTACACACGACTACCCACGATTACACACGATTACACATGACTACCCACGACTACCCACGACTACCCACGATTACCCACATTACCCACGATTACCCACGACTACCCACGATTACACACGATTACCCACGACTACCCACGACTACCCACGACTACCCACGACTACCCACGATTACACACGATTAACACGATTACACACGACTACCCGCGATTACACACGATTACCCATGATTACCCACGATTACCCACGATTACACACGACTACCCACGACTACCCACGATTACACACGATTACCCATGATTACCCACGACTACCCACGATTATACACGACTACCCACGATTACCCACGATTACACACGATTACACATGATTACCCATGATTACCGACGACTACCCACGATTACACACGACTACCCACGACTACCCACGATTACACACGACTACCCACGACTACCCACGATTACACACGACTACCCACGATTACACACGACTACCCACGACTACCCACGATTACACACGACTACCCACGATTACACACGATTACACACGATTACACACGATTACCCACGATTACACACGACTACCCACGATTACACACGATTACACACGATTACCCACGACTACCCACGACTACCCACGACTACCCACGACTACCCACGATTACACACGATTACCCACGACTACCCACGACTACCCACGACTACCCACGACTACCCACGATTACACACGATTACCCACGACTACCCACGATTACACACGATTACCCACGATTACACACGATTACCCACGACTACCCACGATTACACACGATTACCCACGATTACCCACGACTACCCACGATTACACACGATTACCCACGACTACCCACGATTACACACGATTACACACGATTACACACGATTACCCACGACTACCCACGACTACCCACGATTACACACGATTACACACGATTACCCACGACTACCCACGACTACCCACGATTACACACGATTACCCACGACTACCCACGACTACCCACGATTACACACGACTACCCACGATTACACACGATTACCCGCGACTACCCGCGACTACACACGATTACCCATGACTACCCACGATTACCCACGACTACCCGCGATTACACACGATTACCCACGACTACCCACGACTACCCACGATTACCCATGACTACCCACGATTACCCACGACTACCCGCGATTACACACGATTACCCATGACTACCCACGATTACCCACGACTACCCGCGATTACACACGATTACCCACGACTACCCACGACTACCCACGATTACCCATGACTACCCACGATTACCCACGACTACCCGCGACTACACACGATTACCCATGACTACCCACGATTACCCACGACTACCCGCGATTACACACGATTACCCACGACTACCCACGATTACCCATGATTACCCACAATTACCCACGATTACCCACGACTATTTACTTTGACAGGTTTGGCTTAAAACGGCCCAAAAACGATAGACTCGATATTCTCTTCATAAAAGTATGAACAATATGGGCAATGTGAAAGATTAAAGATTTATTGTTCAGTGTCTATAGATTTCTATCCAAACTACTTCTGTTGTACTGTGTGCCTATAACATACTGTATGTTCAGTGCTGACAATCTTTCAGATAGAATGAGAGTTAAACCAATATATAATACCGGCTGGTTCTTTTATTGCTGCATAAGCTGACTTCACAGAAAACTTGCATTCAGTCTTGACTTATACATGTACTTTCCCAGTGGAGTTGGACTGAATGCATGATCTCTTTTATGCAATGTTCTGTTTTCGCAAAGCGGTTGATTCCTACAAGAGGCTGATTCATCTAAAGTGTTTGAAAAGCCAGTGGGATTTGCTCTGTGCATTATGGGTAGACACTGCAATTGTATGTCTCATTGTCCAGAAGCAGAGAAAGTTTACTACTGCACCTCTTGCTGATCTGTCTTCTCACATTAGAAGTAATAAAACAAGATGGAACGGAACAACAAAAGAGCATTGGCATTTTTGCTTAGCTCGAGAATCGAGTTCTCAACAAGTGCAAAATTGCTCTCTGTAATGTTTCTTTTCATTGATTTAAAAGATCAAGGGCTATGTTGTGTCACTTAATGGCTTTCTTACAGATCCACCACCATATTATTAACAGCGCTGTGTTTGTCCTTGGCACATGTTCTGTCAATATAGGTGTGTTTGCACTTGAACATAGAGCTTCTGTTCCATCCATGCAAGAGTGAACAACCATAGTAATCCTCGTCTAAGCAAAAGAAACACTTGTCAATGTCAAGTGTGATGAAGATGCATCAGTGTTCTCTGCATTTTGCCATGAATGGCTCATTAGGGCTAAAAGTGTATTTGTAGATCATATAATTGTAGAATGGAGTGGCTGTTATGGAAACAAATGGCTCAGTATTTATAAAAATAACAGACTGCAATAAAATAAAAAGACAAAAACTGATGTCTGACATTGATTTTTTTTTATTTTTACAGCTTTTGAACATTCAGTCAGTGCAGAGATCACAGCCTACCGATCTGGTCACGAGAAAGGGCAAAGTGACACTGAATCATGGGTAATAAGATGTAAAACTGTGACATCTACTGGAAGATCCAAAAACTGAAAAAAATTATTATTTTTTTAGTTTATGAGTTCCTGGAATGGCAAAGCCGTGTGCTTAATCATGTCATAAAAACAGTGTTGAAACTAAACTATAACTCTTCCTATCCTCAGATATTGATGTCACACATATGAATGTTTTATTGACAATAAAGGATTACTTCAGCCCTTCAGCTCTCAATGACAAATACCGTGTCGAGTAGCTTTGCCTATTTTCATAATTGGTGTGAGAAAGAATAGATGTCTTACTTGACTGATGATCAACACCCAGATACACAAAAGTACCTACTGAACATACGGTAACTCATTGTTATTCACAAAAAAAATTAAATACGCTACCTTGATGCATCTACCTTGATTAAGGTCCATATGGGTGGGGGAAAAATTTGCAGCAATTAGCCTACAGTAACCTGCAAAATGAGTCACTTGCAAAAAATTAACCCTTATGGACCTGCTTGTTTTAATGAACATGTGCAAACATGCAAGCTCATCCATCAGGTGAAGATAAGCAGTTATTTTCTTATTTTTATAGCGCTTCTTTTTTTTATTTTGGAGTCATTTTAAAATTGCACAGGCAAACTTGTTTTTCAAAAACTTAGGGAATCTATCCTGAGGCTATTTGCAGTGAGAAAGACTGTCTATTACAGTAGCGTTTATGATTTTTCACAAAAGTAGGCCAGGTAATTGTCTAATATCAGTGCTACTATTTTTATTTATATTTGGCTACATCTTACTCATGAATCCATCAGTGTTAATGGTTCTTAATACGTTTAATTAGGTGTAACTGTCAACGGTAAATTACATTTATTTATTTTTTAATCCCGCAATTATTCAGTTTGACCTTGCATGAAATGAGAATAAGGCAAAGTAATATAGTGCAAGTGGTTTGATGTATGATTGATGAGTTTCATTTTCACAAAAAATAAATGAATGGGAATGCCAGCAATTGTAAAATGGCTCAACACATATACGTGCATAAAAAAAAAATATTCTCACGTACAAATTGTATTTGATTGGTGTAGTTAAAGTATGATTAGCTACCACGTTTTTGGTAATATGTTGAGAACAATCTGACAACTATTGTTATAAAGCCTCAAGTCTTCTTCAAGGAAGGGGAGATTTCTACTGAAATGTAGTGGTATCAGGAGAGAAAATAGTACGGTCAAATAATGCAAGCTTCACCAAAAGAGTTCACTGAAAGGAAATATTGCTGAGACACCAAAGAACTTGAGCTATCTAATCTATTTTATTCACTTTCTTATACCTTATAAAAGGTTTTTCTAGATGACGCATCACTAAACTCTAGGCAAAATGAGGAAAAAAAACAAAAACAAAATTTAATCCATACCCAGCAGATCTGAGCTTGACTATTATTTGCTATAAAAGTTTGAGAAACCACACAGTGGACTCACAGCTTGTGGAAGGAAATGACCTCTAAATAGCCAATTGATTTCTGCAGAATGCTTGCTAGCAGGCACAACTCACAGCTCTGTATTGTTTGACAACTAATAAAGAGTTTGGCTCAATCCTTCTTGAAAGTCCTGCAGCATGAAGGCTCTGAGGATTCGCGATAAGAGGACGAGAGCAAGAAAGGAACGGGAGACTGAGAGGACTGAACAGATGGGAATAAACAAGCTAACAATTGCCTGTGTGGATTCAAAACATGTCAGCACAGATTCTTCAATTCAACATTTACTCATGCTGAACACAACAGCAATAAAGCCACAGATGCTAATATGAATGTAGATCGCAAACATATTCAGACTCAAACTCGTAATTTCGACTTCGAGTTAATTGGGCTATAGTTAAGTCTTTTCAGATCCAAAATTTCAATAAAAAAGGGTTGATGAAAATTAAAAGCGTCAGAGATATAAGAACTTTCATGAAAACTGTTTTTGAATTTTTATACCATTTTTAAGAAACAATAATTTTTTATATATATATATATATATATATATATATATATATATATATATATATATATATATACATATATATATATATATATATTTAGATAAATGTTCAAAAAAAAAAATTTTACCAATACTATTAATCCTAAAATTCATTCTGTTTTTAAGGGGTTAATATTTAACAATCCAAACTAACCATTTCTTGTCATTTTTCCTGTTCTTTGCACTTTTGATTACATCATGACAAAATATTATGTAAAACTACCAAAAAATAAACCCAAATCCACATCTAAAATTAAAATGTTCTAAGTGTAAAAATGTTGACATGTTTCATATCTTGCCACATATTCCAGGAACTATTTAAACATCTACCATTACATAAATCTAATTTAAAAAGCCCTTACCTGTCACGGGGTTTATCTGGAATCGGCCGTCTTCATTGCCAGAGAGGATAGTATATCGCACAGGCTCGTTATCAGCGCCATCTTTGGTGAGGGCGGACACGCTGATCACCTCCGACCCGATCTGGAACGATTCTGGGATCTGTACGGAGTACTCCGAACTAAGGAACAATGGCTGGTAATCACTCAGGATGACCACATGAACCGCAATCGTGGCGAAGGAGAAAAGGTGGCGAGGGAGGCCTCGATCGGTGGCTTTTACTTTCATCTCATAAGTGGACTTGGTCTCATCAGCAAGAGATCTCTCCAGTCTCAAAATGCCTGAGATTTCATCTAGGGAGAAGAAGCCGCTGTCGGCGCCTTGAAGAGAATACCTCACCTCTGAGTTTATACCTGGAAGAGTTATACAACATAATATTCTCAGTATTTCAGTGCAGGAATAGCAGAGCAACAATCTTTTTAAGTACACTAATGACCAACACACTATAGGCAGGGTTGGGGAGTAACGAAATACAAGTAACTTAGTTACGTATTTAAAATACAAAATTTGAGTAACTGTATTTCATTACAGTTACATTTTAAATGGGTGGTAATCAGATTACAGTTACATCTGAAAAGTGTTTTAGATTACCAAAGTGATTACTTTGAATTTTAATGTCATTTAAACAGCAATTGGTGATTCTCTGACTCTGACAGTCTGAAAAAGTTGTTTGTGAGTCATTTTATAATTCACTCGTCACTGCAACTTTTTCTCACAATTTGTTTTTTTTTTCCCATCACAATTGTGAGTTTGCATTTCACAATTATGACTTCTTTTTCCCAGAATTGCGAGATTTAAACTCACAATTGCAGGTTATAAAGTCAGAATTGGGAGATATAAACTTGCAATGCTGACTTTTTTTCTTGCAATTGTGAATTTAGTATGTGAGTTTATATCTCATAATTTTGACTTTTCTCAAGATTGCGAGTTTATATCTCATAATTCTGACTTTTCTCAAGATTGCGAGTTTATATCTCATAATTCGGACTTTATAACTCGCGATTGCAACTTTATATCACGCAATTCTGAGGGAAAAGGTCAGAATTGTGAGATAAAAACTTGCAATTATCTTTTTTGTGTTTGTTTCACACTTATTAGTATTCCAAAGTATTCTAAAGTATTTAGATACTAAGTTACCAAACTTGAGTAATACGTTACAAATTACTTTTTAAAGCATGTATTTTGTAATCTGTAGTGAAATACATTTTAAAAGTAACCTGACTAAAGGCCACACATCACAGGAAAACTGGTCTCATTGCATCTGCTTGTCAGAGAAAGAGTTCACAGCACCATGAACTGACAGCAATATTTAAGGACTTTTAAGCTAACCTAGCTAATTCTTTTTATTGTTGGCATTTTATTCGGTTTAAATATCAAGTGTTAGTGAGAAGAAAAAAGCTAAAAAGTTTGTAGTAATCAATCTGCATATGCGACGGACGTCAGTCATGCTCATCTTTGTTAGCCGGAAATGATCTGTGTGTTTTGCTTTAAACCAGCCGTTCGTGACAAGAGAATCAGTGCCATACCTGTGTCTGGGTCTTTGGCATAGATGACAGCAATAGGCGTCCTAATCGTGGTGTTGTCAAACACAGTGATTTCGTAATGGCTCGTGGAGAATTGTGGCGGGTTGTCGTTCATGTCTTGCACCATGAGCGTGACGTCTGCCTGACAAGAGCGGCCTCCACCATCAGTCGCTTTGACAACAAGATCAAACTCTGATTCCTGCTCGCGGTCCAAGACTGCAAGGGTGAACAGCTCACCTAAAAAAAAAAGAAAAAAAAAGTCCATTGAAACAAGGTGAAACAAGGCTTAAAAAGACAATAACAGGGGAGCGTTAAAGACTGTGTTGTAACATGTTAGGAATCTAAGACGAGTCTTGACTAGTTATTTATTTGATAAATGTGTGCAACAGATTATTTACTTGGAATAAAGTGGTTTCATTTCTTAACCGTGGCCGCAAAAACAAAGAAAGTTGTTCTTTCAAGAACTTAACACCACAGACTTGGACACAATCCTTTGCCCAAAGCATTTCATGCATCTTGTGTCTTGTTAACCAATATAACCATCTTAAAAGATGTTACATTTAGATAGGATGCTCTGGAAGAGATCGGGTCACATAAACGAATCATAAATCAAATACTCTCATTGTATTCAAGGAATTTCAAAAATTCCAAATGTCCTGAGAAAGTTTCCTCTTATCTTCTTTGTTGATTTGATTTCCTCAAACAGTAAGCAAAAGCAATCTCAAACTTTTCTTCAATCTCAAACAAGCGAATTCTACTAGAAACCTGTAGGAGGATCGAGAGATCAAAATTACCAGTTTTGGAGTCAAGATGGAACTTGTCTGCATTAGGTCCATGAAGAGTAAATGACACCAGGCCATTTGTTCCAATGTCGGGATCAGAAGCAGAGATCTTCAGGATGAACAAGCCTGATGGGGAATTCTCCATGACTGTCTCTGTATAAAGTAACTGGGACAAAGTGGGACATTTTCCAATAAAATAGGTTGCCATCAACCAACATAAAATTTCACCTTGTTTTGTATTTTGTGAACAATAAACCAAGAACTTTTAGCATTTCTGCAATTTAGGTTCTAGTATGTAGGCTTTTCTACAGGCACTTTTACGTCCCAGGGGTGATTTTAAAGAGGACCTATTATGTCCCTTTTACAAGATGTAATATAAGTCTCAGGTTTCAGACTCTGCTTCTGATTTAAGGGGATTATAAAAAAGGGAGTAAGTGGATTTTTATCATTATAGGTTTGTTGTGTACACATGTCAGTGTTCAAACAACATGTAAAAGTGAATTTTGCATAATAGGTCCCCTTTAATTGAATAAATGTCAACATCCGTTATTTATTTTTATTAATATTACATTAAAGTCACCATGTCTTACTATGTCTTCATTTGTTTTCTATTAATTAATTCTTTTTATATTTATCATTTATTTTCTATATATAATAATAATATAATATATAATATATCCAAAACTGCCCATAGTTGAAGAAGCACGCAAAAAAATGCAGAAAAATAGTGATATCTTCTGGAGAATGCTTGACTTACTTGCTCACACAAAGGACTGTTGTCATTGAGGTCAAGAACATGGACCTCAACGTTGGTAGAGGTTTGAAACTTTCCATCTGTGGCTATTATCTGAAGGGTGTATTTGTCTTTGTCTTCTCTGTCAAGCGGACTTTTGGAAATCACTGCCCACTCGTCCCCTGCTGCTGTGACTGAGAACTGGCCCAATGGATCTCCATCTTCAGAGTTGAAAACAGCAACAGTATTTGTTTAAAACCAAAATACATAATTTTGCCTATGCAGAAAATGTTTATACAACAGCCAAAGTTGCAAAGCCAGACTGCACACAAGAACTATCAATTTCATTGTATGTATAGTATTACATTAACTTTATATTAATCAACAGACAATAAGCCATAATTTAACTAAACAAGCGACTTTGCGTACCTGTTATATAACACACAATCTGTCTATTTTCTGCAGACACATCTTTATCAGCAGTTGTCAGAGTGACAATGGTTTCTTCAGGCCTGCTGTTCTCTAGGATGGACCCTTGGTACAGTTCCTCTGAAAACTGGGGTGGGTTATCATTTTCATCTGTGATAGTCACCTCAACTAGTACTGAAGAGGTCAGTTTGACAGTGTCACCATGATCGGTGGCCAACACATAGAATCTATGAAGCTGTTTGGTCTCAGAATCGGCCTCCTTTAAGGCAGTAATCCAGCCAGTTTGCGAATCAATTGTAAACATGTCCCCAATATCGTCTGACTCCGGCTCAATTGTATATGAGACTTCTCCATTGACGTTTGTGTCTGCATCATTAGCCGTTACTTGAATGACCGTGGTGCCGGGGGGCAAATTCTCAACCAGGAAGGCCTTATAGGGGTCCGCCTCAAACATAGGTCGATTGTCATTAACATCTTGAACCTCTATGTGAACTGACACAAGAGATGCTACATCGGTGCCATTGTGATTTCCTTGAGCGATCACATCGATCTTGTATATTTTGGTTTTTTCATGGTCAATGTTCTTCTGCACTACAACTGTACCACTGTCTTTGTCGACAGCAAAAGCATGTTCTTTGTTGCTGTCTATAGTGTTGCCATTCACCAAGCTGTATATCAGTGGCATGTCAGCATCTGCCTTGACTGTGCCTATCTCATATCCGATTGGGAGGTCCTCAGATGCTGAGAAAGAGTACAATGGCTCAGTAAACCGGGGCAGAGTGACCTCCGGTGGGACCACCTTGACCTGTACTGGCACAGAGGAGTTGTAAAAAGGAACGCCTCCATCTCGAGCCTTAACTTTGAAGGTGAAAATCTTATTCTCCAAACCAACCAGACTCTCTTTGACACTGACCATTCCGGTGAAAGGGTTGACCTCAATAACATCTTCAGCAACCTCCTCCGCTTCTTCTACTGTATAAGTCACATCAGCATTTTTACCTTCATCTGCGTCGTAAGCCATTATCTGTATCACGGGCGAGCCTTTGTTTACTGTGGACTGAATGGAAATCTGATACTCAGAGGCTTTAAATTGAGGGACATTGTCATTCTCATCTGTTAGAATAATCTTCACAGTGCAAAACCCCACTCTTCCTCCACCATCCTTTGCCATGACCTTAATCGCGATCACTCTTTGAGAAGGATTTTCTCTGTCCAATGACTGAGAAGTCACAATTTGTCCATCTCCATTGATGGAGAACTTCTCATCAGCAAGCTTGTTAATTATAGTGTAGTCAACACTGCCGAATGGCCCATCATCCGGGTCAATAGCAGCCAGTCGGATCACACGAGTTCCCACTTCAGCGTTCTCTGCCAGATCTGCCTCGTAAATGTTCTGGCTAAAATAGGGGCTGTGCTTGTTGCCGTTTGTCATGTCAATGTTAACAGGGGCAGTCTTCTGAAACACACCATCGGAAACTGCAACGGTGAGGTTATAAAATGGATCCAGGTTTCTCTTGCACACATTAGAGAATGAGATAAGTCCAGATGATTCATTAATAGAGAAATACCTCCCCTCATTGCCAGATAGGATCTTATATTGAAGGTCATCCTTAGTATCAGGATCTGAAGCCTGAACTTTGATAACGATGTGGCCACAAGTGGCCATTTCGTCAAGAGAGGCCCGATAAGATGGCTCACTAAAATCTGGAGGGTTGTCATTGACATCTATGACGTTCACGATGATGTGAGCCTCACGACTGAGCGGCGGTGCACCTTTATCTGTGGCTTTAACTTTCAGAGTGAACTGCTGCATTATTTCATAGTCCAATACCTGTAAGGTCACCAAAATCCCACTTAGTGGGTCAATTTCAAAAAAATCACTTTTGTCAATCAATTGGTAAGTTACATCTGAATTCCTGTCTGAATCTCTGTCAACAGCCGAGACCTGTAAAACAGATGTGCCTATTGGAAGGCCCTCAGACACATCTGTAACATAAGACAGATTCTGAAAGACAGGGGCATTGTCGTTTATATCTTCCACATCAATCTCTACTTTGGCTTCGCTAAAGGTACCAGTCACCGAATCCGTGGCACGAACAGTCAAAATATGCTTTGTTTGAGTCTCAAAGTCTAGGAAATCAGTGACACTTAAGACCCCTGTTTTGAAATCGATGTTGAAAAACCTGGAGGCATTGTCTTCCTCTAGATTGTAGATAAGGCGGTATCCTTCTGGGTTTCTTGCTTGCACATGCAGGATCGTTGTAAAAGGAGCAATATTCTCAGGTAATTTCAATGGGTAGTACTGGCTTTGAAATATTGGATGAGAACGATTTTGCACTTGGACGTAGAGTGTCCCTGCGGCTGACAGAGTCGGCTCACCCTCATCTGATACCAGTACAGTGAGCACATATTTATTCATAGACTCGAAGTCTAGAGGTCTTTGTAATGATACATCCCCAAGATAAGAGTCAATCCGGAAGAGATTGAAATCATCCTCCAGTAAAAATATTATAGATCCATTCTCACCGAAGTCGTCGTCGGTTGCTAGCACTTGGAAGAGAACATCCCCTGGTTCAGTTTCCTCCGATATCATCAATGAATGAGGCAAATTTGATATTTTCGGTGCATTGTCATTGATATCGTCTATATAGACCTTAACATGAGTGACATCCACACGTGGTGGATGCCTCATGTCTCGGACCTCCACGGAAACATCATACTCATCTCGTTCTTCCCGATCAAAGGGAACTCCAGTGGTCTGCAGGACTCCAGAGGATGGAACCACCGCAAATTTCCCATGTGGGTTCAAAACAGTGTACTTCAAGGGTTCGTTCAGGTAGCTACCTGTCGCTCTCAGGACGGCTAAAATTTTCACAGACGTAGTGTTCTCCAGTACAGTGGCTACTTGTATCCTGTCCTCGAACTTCAGACTAGTCTTTGTTGCATTGGTGATATTGAATTTCACTTGGGTAGTGTCTTTATATAACCCATCGGAGGCAGTGATCTTTAGCTCATTATGGGACTGTAGTTCAGATGAATCATTCACTGAGATGATTCCAGTGGACTGGTCTATTTTAAATGCATTTTTATTATGACTCTCCGAAATCAAGTAGGTGACTGCTGAATCTGCATCATGAGCCGTCACTTGGATCACTTTCATGTCTTCAAAAACTGGTGAGGTCAAGGCAGTTTCATACACAGGTAAAGCAAATTTGGGAGGACAATCATTAAAGTCCAGGACACGAATGTGTACTCTGCACGGCTTGGAAGAACTTAGCGATGGCTCACCAGAATCCCACACCTGAACACTGAAGAAAAATTCAGGTGTTTCCTCAAAGTCAACTGTGCTCTTTAAGAAGATAGTACCCATACTCGGATCTATTTTAAACACTTTCTGAGCTGCGGGCTCAAGGATTTGGAAGACCAGAAGAGCATTTTTGTCTTTGTCCGCATCTGACGCCTTGATGACCAGTGGTGTATTGTTTTCACCAGTCACCATGCTGTTTATGGGTGCAGACTCACTAATCTGCCCATAATATGCGTCCTGATGGAAAACAGGAGCGTTGTCATTTTCATCTATCACATAAATGTAAATAACAGCATCAGATGAGACTCCCGCCATATTTGTAGCTCTAATTTGCAGATGGTAGGAGGGGTGTTGCTCAAAATCGAGTGCATTTTGGACAGATAGTAGTCCAGAGTTGATGTTAATATGAAAAGTCCCATTGGGGTCGCCTTGATTGATCCTGTACAGCACTGAGGACGGGCAGCTGGCAGAGACAGATAGCACAGGGGAGCCAGGAGGTATGGCCTCACTTATCTCAGTGATGTATTCTTCGGAGGAAAACCGGGGTGGTGTGGATTCAGACAGCTTTACAGTGATGGTAACGGGGCAAAGGGCACTGCGCTGGGGAAAGCCCTGATCTGTGGCTTTTACTGTGAGGTGATACTGCTCCTGTGGAAGTCTGTCTAATGCATCAAATACACGAATGCTTCCTGTCTCCTTGTCAATTTCAAATGCACCATCCACATTGCCACCTGGACAAAAAAAAGGAGATTGTTTACTTTAAGAGAATTTTGTTAAATGTCAAAAAGAGATTAAATGTGATTATCATTTTTTAATTGCCACCCTAGAGATTTATAAATGCCACCTTAAAATTGAGTATTAAGGCAAGACTTCATTAATTATTATCAGTGCTTTCCATGAATACTAAAGAAAAGTTAAAAAGCAAGGGTAATACAGTGCTCCAGGCAAATTTCTTACCAGAGTGAAAGGAATAAACAATCTCCGCATTGCTCCCTGTATCCTTATCCAGGGCTTTGACTCTTAGCACTTCAATGCCAGTGAGTGCCAGATTACTTATGGTGCCCTCATAATGAGGATTCAGAAAAGATGGAATGTGGTCATTACAGTCTTCTACGTGCACAACAACCTTCGCAAAGTTCTTTTTTATTGGGATCTTGTCATCTCGTACCTGGAAAGATAAATCACATGGGTCAATGTGTGTGGGGAGCAAGAGATAACTTTTGTCCACCGATGACCCTTTTAGGCACTTTATTGAGGTCAGGAATTTTTTTGGGGAATGTGGATTTATGGCATCTCATTATGTCAGGGACTCAAGATAATTAATCAAGATGATTTAACCAGAAAACTAAAACAAAATCACTTTTATTCTGGCTTGTCCGTAATTGTAACAGATTGCTCTGGCTATTATTACTATTTACATAAGACCTTGAGATGAGAGTCTAGTTGAATCAAGTCAAGTGTCACTTTACCATCACAATCAGAGTATGAGTGGAGATGGTCTCATAGTCTAGCTCCTCTTTAATGACAAGCACACCACTCCTTTGGTCCAGGTGAAAGTACTTGAGGCTGTCTGGGTTGAGGCTGCTGTGGATGGTGTAAACGAGTCCACTGTTGGCATCTGCATCATGGGCACTGATGTGAAGGATCTCCTTCCACGGAGATGTGTCCTCTGGCACCCTTACTTCATAGAGGCTCTTCAAGAACATGGGTCGATGCTCATTTATATCCACTACTTGAATGTAGGCCTAAGAGAAGAAAGACAAACCGCTACACTCTCAGCTGTCCATTGGCTCAAAGTGAGACATATTAAAATGCAGACCTGATGGTAAATCTTTCCTCTCGCGTTCTATTTGCAGAGGTGCATGCTATGAATTTATCGACTCTGTGTGTGTGATGTGTGAACGTGTGATGGATTTGGTGGACATGTGTGCTCATACCTGAGTGGTTATGGCCTGATATCCATCTGAGACTCTGACTGTTAAGTTGTAATGAGATCTTCTGCCTGCATCCAGACGTCTTGCTTTCACAATACTCCCTGTGTTCTTCTCAATGTAGAAGTCCTGCCCTTCATCACCACCTAAGATACAACATTAGCAAGTGGTTAGATCAGTGGTTCTCAACATGGGTCAGAGGTTTGTTCTGAACCACCCACATCAATGCACATATTTAGGATAGCAAAATAAAAGCTTTATGATCTTTAAAAAAGATGGTTAAAAACCCTTCCAGTGTATTCAATCAATCTTTATGGTATTTTGGTGCATGTTCATCTGTAACTTTGCTAACTGGTCGATTTAAAGTTAATGTTATTTAAACTTATGTAATATTCCATGATTACAATAACCCATACTATTATAACTTATTACAATCTTTGCTTATGGGTTTTTTCATTACTTTGCCTCATAATTAAGTTGGTGTTGGGTGTATACAGTGCTTTTAATTATGGTTAATTCTGGTTGCCCTCATTTAGGTTTACAAATATGGTGTGAGCCATATTGACTTCTAAGATCAATATTATATTAATATTGAGAGAATTTAAGAGAATTGTTGTTTACTTTACAATACTATTTTACTATTTTGTTTGCGTCTTGAAATGCCATGAAATCTGCCGTGTTAGAAAAAACATTGGTCCACAATAACATGTTGTTTCACACGTCTGATGGTTTACCATCGACACCTCTGAGTGAACCTTTGTGGGCGAACCCGTATGCATTATTTCAGGGCTGAGTGAGAAACATGAAGTGTTATGACAGTAAGATTCAGGTGAAGTGCAATCCACTAACATTCGCACGAGCAGAATAATTACATGATGAGCAACAAAAAAAGCCTTGATGAAAAGTACCAGCATCCTGTGGATTTCACATTTGAGAGTATGTGTACCAATCACACAACTGCCTCATAATACCCACATGAGTCTTTGTTGTTATGCCCATCCAGATACAATAATGACAGAAAACAAGGCCACATCAGTAGGGCACTCCTGGGACACTGTTCATGAGATCCACTATTGTTTAAGGGAAAACATTTGGCACAAGTATAAAAAGACCAGACGTCTTACTCAGTGGGGGCAAATTCATGCCTGCTTTAACAGATGGTGTTTATTAAGAATTTCACCTATTTAAGGCTTTCTGGTCCCATTTTAATACAACTGTCATTACAAGTGGCTCTTCACTCTATTCATTTCCAAACTTTACAAAGCAGTCTTCTAATGGATTTATCATAGATAAATGAAGACCAACCATATCTAATGCTGGCCTTGATGGAGGCTTTGAGATACATTCTGAAGAAAACCTGTCTGAAGATCTTTTGTTGCTTTATTATTATTATTGTTTTCAGTAGTTGGCTTCTGAAAGGCTGAAAAAGCTGCTTCGATGCCTTCAAACTAAAGGATAAAAAGTTAAAGTTAAGCAGAATAGAGATTGTTTTATGTAATCATTTAACTGCACTAATTCAGACTTTTTATTCTTATATTCTAATCTATTCTAATCTCATTTTTTTAATGTAAATCAATGTTTTTTCTTAAAAATCATTCTTTAAATTTCATCATAAAAACATTAGAGAAAATGTAATGTTTCAATTAACTATACAGTTCATTCAGAAATGCAAAGTAATAATCCATAATTTATTACAATTTGGTTTTCATGCAAATTAAATAGGTGTAGTTTTTACAGACTAGTTACAGACTAGACTAGTTTTACGTCTGAATTTATTTAATCACATCACTTCTAACCGGCTTTATTTAGAAATCCCAAAAGGTACAGAATTAAATTAAAAATCATCATTCAAAGCACAAAGTTAATATGACCTAACATTAATAATTACAAAAGTATGCATGACAAATCCAGAGCAACATATAAGATTTCTGAAACGTATGTCGCTGAGTCCCAAATCAAAGATTCATTTTCCTCAAATTGGCCACAGTTCCCTGGTTTAAACCTAATGCGCGTGTATCTAAGAATAGATAATGGATTTAAATGAATGCAGGCCTCGCATATCATGTTCAGATGATAAAAACAAGCTCTGGAGCTAACAGGTGAACTTTCTTCCTTGTGATTAATTTTCCCTCCGCATTACAAATGCTTCTGATTTATTTCCACTGCAGCTCATTTCTCTCGGAGTGAGTCTGCAGGCTGAAGGTAAGAATGTGGGGCGTAGAGTGAAGGTCAGGTTCAGCCTTTGACTGCAGGCGAATATGCTCTGCTTGCACGGGCACAGAGAGACTGATGGAAGCTCCTCTGGTGCTCTGGCTTGTCATCTGAAGAAATGTGTCTCTAGTAAGATCTGCCTCCTGGCACAGATCTTATCACAGAGAGGGAGGCTATAGCATCACAGTGACACCCGACCCCCTACATGCTGTACTGTACCATGTGCCCATGACAGAATCAAATGGTAAAGAAGGTGTGTAATATTGGCTTTCTTTTTGCATAGTTTCTACTTTTTTATAGGTCTACTGTGCTGTAAAACCCAGTGATTTCTGAGGCAAAATAAACTATGATATTTCCACTCTTTGTTTTAAACAAAAACATCCCTAAATGTCATTAGATTTAAGCTTAAAGGGGACCTATTATGCAAAATTCACTTGTATGAACATAAATGTGTGCTGGCAGAGTGTGTACACAACCACCCTACAATGATAAAAATCCACCCACTCCTTTTTTTTAATGCCCATAAATCATAAGCAGCGTCTCAGAACAAGCCATTTGTGACATCACAAAATTCCTAGGCCCCGCCCACGACAGCTGACGGACTCTGCCATATTAGCATAGACACCGCCCTGTGCGAGTTATACACTGTCCGCCATTTACTCCAGGCCGGATGTTTTGATGTAAGAGTGAACATAACAGTCTTCATGCACTCTGAAGACGAAGTGCATTTGTTTTACTTTTGAAGCGAATGCACCCCATATATCTAAATTCGTTTACATCAGCACAAATCAATTTGCACCTGCTATGTGCAAAGGGACGATACAAAACACAGGTTTCGCTAAAAAAAAACAAAAAAAAAGGTACAAACTGTTCATGATCCAGCTTATAGTCTCCGGAACGCACACTTTATTGTTTTACGGATACAAAGTTTACCTGTTGCTCCGAAAGGGCATAAGGTCTGTAAATATGTGTTTACTGTTAGTTCTAACGAGAGTTTTTGTGTAATTTGCTGTTTATGTTGATCATTAATGCAAGGAAAGGAAAGAGTTTATGGATGCACACTTTTTGTACTTTTGTGTAAAGTACAATAAACTTCATAAAACTCATCAGTAAAGCTTTGATCAACAACAGGCTTGCACTAATAATGCATGAAAGCAAGATGACAACATAAGTTAACAATACAAACTAAACTAAACTATACCAGTTCTGTCTCCAAGCAGAATATATTCTCTGGATCTGTGGGCATCATTGTCTGACTCCAGTTCAAACCGAACACCGATACTGACATTTTCAGTGCGTGAGACTGTCCTGTTTTGTTGTTGTCGGTATGCCAGCGCAGGAGCTCTTTCGAAGTTTTGTGTGTGTGTTCCTTTAAATGCGAATGAGCTCCCCGCCCCCTTTTTGAAAGCAGCAGCTCATTTGCATTTAAAGGGACACACAAAAACGCATATTTTTGCTCACCCCCCCAAAAAGTGGCCATTTTAACATGCTATAAAAAATGATCTATGAGGTATTTTGAGCTACAACTTCACATACACACTCTGGGGACATCAAAAATGACCATGGGATAATAAAAATCTTGTTCATGTTCATTCGTAAAGAGCAATGGTATGGTTAATGATAGAGCCTTGCTTACCGATAATGTCAAAAAAGAGCAGGTTCTTTGAGATCTCGGTTCGGATGATTCCCACCATGTCAGAGACAGGATCCGTCTCCATCACCACATAGTTGAAGGGCGGCTCATCAAAAGCCAGAACCTCAGAGCTGGACTCAGGTTGGGGCACCCACTGAACATGCAGACGGGTCTTAGACATTCTTGGAGGGTTGCCTTGGTCTGTTGCTTGTATCTATGATCGTAAAGGAGAAAACAAAAGGTGAAAATGTGATTTTCTTTTTTCTTTTATTGTAATTTATAACTAGATTTACAGGAATATATCACGTAATGTTTGTTGGTATGTTCGTAGAATGTTTTGCTAGGGTTATGATGACTTGTTTTCACGATGTATCAATTAAAATGCTGCAGATTCATATGCATTAGTTGTGAAATATGACCTGAATTGTGAATCATTTGCTTTGGCCGTAATAGATCAATGAATCATGATTTGTTAAACTTAAAATATATACTTAAATAGATTACACTTCATGTCTGATTTCGCCTCGGAACTTTCGCAATACAGGGACTTGCATGAGTAAATGAGAGTATGACAATTTCAATTTTTCTTACATTTGTAGAAGTATTTATAGAACTGTGAAAAATGCATTATAAAAATACTGAGCTAAATGGTTGTTCTTTGAACCGAATTGTGTATAAAATAGAACTGAATGGCAACACTTTATAATAAGGTCACATTTGATAATGCATTAACTAACAATGAGCAATACATTTATTACAGTATTTCTTTCCATCTTTGTTTACGTTAGTTAATAAAAACTGTTCATTGTTGCTCAGATCCATTAAAAAATATTAACAGAAACAACTTTTGGTTTTAATAATGTATTAGCATGAAATTAACTTTAACCAAGATTAATAAATGCTGTAGACTTTTTTTTTCATTGTTAACTAATGTCGGCAACTAATGTAAATTAATAAAACTTATTGAAATGAAAAAAATGAAAATTCTGTCATCATTTACTCATCCTCAAGTTGTTCCAAACCTGTATGATTTTCTTTCTTCTGCTGAACACAAAAGAAGATATTTTGAAGAATGAAAGTGAGTAAATGATGACAGAATCAACTATCCCTTTAACATTTGAATCGCACTGAAGAGTCACTTCTGAATTGAAACAAAACATTGTGAATCACACTGATTCACAGCCCTAGATTATGTCCGTACCGTCAGAATACTGTAGTTGCCCCGAACAAACTCTCCTCTAGCCGTCACCACCCCGGTCTCAGGATGGACATCAAAACGATCCTCATTGCTGTCTTCCAGGCTGTACGTGATCATGCCATTGGGCCCCACGTCGTCATCACGGGCCACTATCCTGTAGATGTCCTGAGGCTCAGCCGTGCTCTGCCGTTCAGGTAGTTTTATCTGGAAAAGCTTGTGACTGAACTGAGGGCTGTTATCATTCTCATCTAGGACTTCAATGATTACGGTGGCGGTGGAGCTTAATGGAGGAGCCCCTTCATCTGATACCATGACCTAAACAACGGCAGGAGAGGGAACCATCATGTGCGCATATCAAAGCCACAAAATACTAAAAACAGATATTTAATAATGGACAATACAAAAGTCTAAATATAAAATATTATAACTGCAATATTCTTTATTTTCATTCACCAGCATTCATATCCATTTTATCGTCTTTTCAAAAAAATGTTTTCTGAGGGCAGATCTTCAGAGCAAACATTGCATCCTCTGTGTAATGTGCCATGGCAGAAAAAGGTTAAGAATGACCCCTTAAACATTGTACTGTCCTCCTATTTGCATCATGTCCTTCATCCAAAATTGAATACCGTTATTTTTTATAGGACAAACTTTGAACAATCTTCTTTTCCATACTACAACAGTGCCTTGATTCATCATGATTCAAATCATTCATGTTTGATTTGTGAACCAGATCAACCAGTTTGTAGAATATACTTGGCTTTACAGGAGTGATTCGTTCTCAAATCAGATGGATCTTCACTGATTCAACAATGACTCGCAGCTTTGATTTGGTCGCAAATCTCCCCTGGAGGAAATGATTCATTTTATAATTCTGTGTGTTCAACACTCAAAGATTTTGCATGGCATTAGAAGACTTGAAATAGGTCATATACATTAGAGATACACCGATGTACCGGCCAATAATGGATATGGGCTGATAAAAGCTATTATTTTCACTATCGGCCAATGGCTGATTGTTTAAAAACAGCCGATGATCGGGCCCGATTATATCCTGTCAATCAAAAAGGTGCAGGAAAAATGTGTCCAATATCTCATGTTGAAATTTAGGGCAAGTTAACGCGACAATAAATGCATTAAGCAGGTTCTATTCGACCCCATAAATCAATAAAGTTCCAGGTTGCCATGTCTGTAGTAAACATTATTTGTCGCGTATCTCATCCAATAATCGCACATCTCTGTGCTTTTGTTACTTCTAAAAAGAAATAAAGTCTGCAGAGATTTCAAATTCGGTCAATTTTATCACGAAATTCAAACAATAAATGCCATTATGTGACTGAGACTAATTTTAAGCGGCATCTCTTCTACTTTAATATAACTCACAGCTCGAAAAAACACGCATAAATATCAAAAGTAATGTTGAAAGACAATACAAATTACTGAAATCCGTATAATTTGTCATGTAATCACTCAACCAGTGTTTCAACCACAGAAAGAAGTCAATAAAACAACTTAACGTGTCATTTACCTCAGCAAAGTTATCCCGCGTTCACAGTTTGTATAAATAAACACTAGAGAGGAACTTATTTACTGTTAATTATATATATGTATATTTGAATAAATTTGCCCTTATATGTGCATCTGAGTTGTATACAAACATTTCCAAAAAAATAAATTGCAGTTTAATATAATACATCTGTTCATTATGAATAAATTGAGAGGGTTCTCAGTATAGTTTCCAACATTATTTAGGAAAGTTTTTTTCTGGATCAGAAAAACCAAACAATCGGCATCGGCTGATATCGTTCAGAATAATATTCAGTATCATTGCTTCTCTAGCATTGTGCTTTTGGAGCTCATGGACACTATGAATTTATGTATGGCAAAGACATAAGATTCTTCAAAATTACACAGAAAAAAAATAACCGTTTGGAATGTCATTAAAAAAAAATGGGAGAACTATTCCTTCGAGATTAATGCACACACTGATAACACAACCAGCAATATGTTCTCAGCAATCAGCCAGAGAACGGCTCCGGCCTGAGGTTCGTGACCTAGTAAACAGAAAGGAGCAAGTGAACCAACCTCAATGATATGCTCTGCTTTTTGTTCCCGGTCCAGAGCAGCAAGGGTGCTGATCACACCTAAACAAACATACAGGGAAAAAACAGACAGGCTGATCAATGGATGGATGGCACACCTGTTCATTCACCCCAGGCTGCCCATTTTACTTTCCCTTCTCACAGGTTTGTTTCAAGCTTTATTTGTTTTGTTCCACTGTTTATACTAGGTCAACCTGTGGTATACAAGCCGTGGGAACAACGGATATTTTTCACATCCGCGTCAATGAGGATTTAGCGGTTGCTGATGAATACTAAAAGACCACACTTCCCAGTTGCCAAGAAACTGACAGAAAATGAGCCGCGGCTTAAGAGCCAAAGCAAATGCAAAAAGCAGTGTTGTGAATTAGTATAAGAGGTTTTCAGACACCTTTCTACAACTGAGTGTTATAGGGGCTAGGTTAAGAGCGCTTCAAGACTCAACAGCTGATTTCAGGCTAAGGGCGGACAAAATGCCCCAGCGGCAGTGCTTTACCACCACGGCAATAAACACTTAAGAGTGTCATTTCAGTAGAAGAGGACTGGCAGGGACCCACAGCATATATCAACCTGTGCAGCACTCAAAACAACCCCTGCTGGGCTTTTACGGCGGTCTGTATTTAGGCAGGTGATCCTGAAAGTGTGGTTTTGGCATTAATGCCCACCTGTGGAAAGGTTGTGCTATCGTGTTTGCATGGGAAAATGCATGGATTTAAAAAGTGCTTGTAGCATTCAAAATATTGCAAAACAACCCTTTTTGTCTCTATTCTCGTGTCTTAATCTCCCCTGGAGCATTTGGCTTTTGATAATGTAAACTCTGTTCCCAACCCACCCAAGAATTATTTGTATTACCTACTTACTCACTGTAGAAGTTGTCCAATAAATTCTACGGTTTTATAGCGCTAAGTTGTTAAGGCGGTTAGCTTAGTCCGTGTTCATTCTAGTGATTAGTCATCTCAAGCTGTCCTGACATGGAGCGCCAAAAAACTCCAGAGAACTCTAGTCACTTTAGCCCTGGGGGAAGAACGCTAAGCCGCACGGTTATTTGATTTGGCTCTTGAGATGTAGCATTGATTATATTACACTTTTATATTCATTTAGCATTCTCCTTGCACTATACAGCACACACATACAATATTCAAGGAGCTCTTTTAAGAGTAATAGTTAAAGACGTTTTCGCCTCAAGCTTCCAGCCAAACCTGTTAGCCCTTTAATAATGGGAATGAGAGCTCATCTAAATTTTTGACCCGTGTAAAACCTCGACAAATAGGCATTTCAGCGTGATAGATCCTTCGTATAATACAACCCAACCCCCTGTTTTCTTTGTAATCCTTGTCTATTAGCTCAGGGTGGGGTAGATGAAACAACAAAAAGACTAGACTTAGTCAAGACAAGTGCAAGCTTGCAACGCTGGTTAATGCGGTTCTAATTTTCATAGTTACTGTTCAAAGGCTAGGATCAGCTGCAAAGGGTCAGATGTGTTGCGTTTTGTTATTTTGTGACTCTGTGGGCCTGCTAAACAACTATCCTCACCCTTGACACAAAATGACACGGTATTCACAGTAATTAGAGGTCCTATTCATTGTGCCCTTCACAAGGCATACCACCCTTATATGAAACGTGTGCCTAGACATGTTTAATCAATCCTTCAAAGGTTGCATTATCGCATGGCATGAATCACCAACGTCAAAACTGATGAACAAGTACTTTCTGATGTAAGCATAGAGTTTACCTGTTTTTCTGTCTATGGTGAAATATGTGCGCTGAGAATCAAGGATCTGGAAAACAAGCTTCCCCTCAGAAGACTTGTCCATGTCTGTGGCCGATACTTTTAGGACAGATTTGTCCTTTGGCGAATTCTCTTGCACCGAGCCAAAGTAGACAGGCTGGGACAGCTCAGGGGGATTGTCATTAATATCCAAAACTTCAATGTAGACCTCAGTCCAGGATAGCAGTGGTACAGTGCCCAGATCTTTTGCATAAACTGTCAGCCAATAGTGTGGCACAGCCTCACGATCCATGAGGCCTGCGGTCCGAATAACACCTGCAAAAATGTAATTATCTAGAATCACTAAGGGATAACAACAGCAATGTATCATTTAAAAGTGCATGTGTAACAAGTCACAGCATTGTTTAAATTTGTTTTCTAATTTAAAATTCATAACGTGCACAAGAATTGCTAAACTAACCAATAATTATGCATTCAAAGAAAAAAACGTGCATGTCTTTCCTAAAATCTTTCAGCATATGCAAGAAAAAGCCATGTATCACTTTGTCTTTACATATGTTTGGTATGCCTAATGACTGATCTGTAGATGTTTGAACATGCGGTGTTGACCCAAAATGCTGAAGGCAGGTACTGTAATAAAGGTCAGTAATATCCATGAGGAATTTTCCTAACTAGCTAAAGCATGTGAGACAATCTTGAAATTTTGTAATCGCAAACATACCTGTTTCTTCATCGATCGTGAAGACGCCAAGCCCTGAACCATCATGAATGTAGTATCTGACTACTCCATCTCGTCCTAGGTCGTTATCTACAGCCGTTAGTGTCAAGACTGAAGTTCCTATTTTAGCATCCTCCATAACGGGTGCGCTATGCACAAAAAGGGTGAAGAGAGGCCGGTTCAGGTTTTCGTTGACATCTAACACTTCAACCTCAATGAAACACGAAGACGATAAAGACCGGGGCTTTCCATGGTCTACAGCTCGAACCGTTAGATTATAAGACTGCTGCCTTTCAAAGTCCAGTTCACGCTCCAGAGTCAAACAGCCTGTGGATGTATCCAGGAAAAACGTCCCTGCTTCATTGTTTTTTAGGTTGTAGCTTATGAGACCTCCGCTCTCCATATCTAAATCAAAGCTTTCAACCCATAACAGCACTGTGCCTGGAGGAACGTCCTCGGGAACTTTGATCTTGTATACTGTGGGTACGAACTTTGGAGGATTGTCGTTGATGTCCTCTAGCACGACCACCAGATCTACAAATGAGAAAAGTTGTGGGTCCAGTTTGGCTTGATCTCTGGCCTCAATTGTCAGGTCATATCTGCTAAAGGTTTCTCTGTCTAAAGGCCCAGTTACCTTCACCACCCCTGTAACTTCATCGATTTTGAACAAATCAGTGAAGGTTAACAAGGAATATTTAAACGCTCCATTGTCATCCGAGTCAAAATCGACTGCATTGACTTTGAAGATGCTTTTGTCAATCTCTGTGTTTTCCGGGACATTCACCACATATCTAGGCTGAGAAAATAACGGAGGATTATCATTTGCATCAAGAATACTAACGGCAAGAAACTTCCACGCAGAGATTTGTGGAGATCCCAGGTCGTACACAGTTATGTTGAGAATGTAAAACTCTTTTTGCTCTCTGTCCAAAGCACAGATAACCTTCAGGTCTCCTGTGTTCATGTCGATAGTAAAACATCCGTCCTCATTTCCACTGAAAATTGCATAGACAAGCTTTCCGTTAAAGCCAGAGTCATTATCAGTGGCATTAAACTGCAGCACAGATCTATCGAGAGCAAAGTCTTCCCTGATGTCGATCGAGGTCGGTGTGCCTGTGATAAACTTTGGAGAGTGCTGGTTAATTATATGAACATCTGAGATAGACTCTTCTTCTTTGACAGTGAGAGACGGCTTAAATGACTCAATAAGCTTCTCTGTCAACTGCCTAGTAATCCCGGTCTCCTCGCAATATGTGGTGGCATCTTCGCCCTTGGCTGTGATACGTACGGTCACGGTATTGGGAGCGGCACTATATTTGCCATCTGTTGCTGTTATTTTAAGTACATATAAATGATTATCTGTGTCTTCGTCGTTGGAGGGAATGGTCCTAGAAAGTTTAATGCTGCCAGAAACAGGGTCAATTGCAAACAAACCATCGTCATTCCCAGACTCTATCTTGTACTTGATCTGCTGCAGCTCATCCAGATCGAGTGCTGACATCTTTGTAAAACTCTCTCCCACAGCAAAGTCTCTGGGTATGGAGGCATTGCACGCCACCCGCTCAAACACAGGAGCATTGTCGTTGATGTTGGTCATGGTGATGGTTGCGGAGCATTCGCTCACTCTGTTAAAAGGGCTGCCGCTATCAGAGGCCCATATTCTCAGGTGGTACCATCTCTTCATTAGCTCATAATCAAACTCCTGAGAGGTCGAAATCACGCCAGTCAGTGGGTCTATACTGAAAGGAACAGGACCTGTGTTTGCTATAGTGTAGGTTACAAAACCATTGTTATCTTTGTCCACATCAATAGCAGAGACAGCTAAGATGCTTGTTCCGATTGGGGCATTTTCAGGCAGAGAAGCCTGGTATGAAGGCAATGTGAACCTTGGGGCATTATCATTTTCATCGATTATATCCACAACGACACGGGTAACTGCTTCTCCGTCATTCGCGGTAACGTCAAACTCATAATGAGAGTGCTTTTCAAAATCAAGGGACTGAGAAGTCACAATTACACCAGTCTTGGCACTGATTTTGAATTTATTGCTATCAGGGTTTTCTTTGATGCTGAAGGTTGTATTTTTGAAGCCCAAACCTACAGATACTCTAACCACGTGACTTTTCGGTGGAGAAAATTCACTGAGGGTGACATAATAGAGCTCTTGTTCAAATGTCAAGGGTTTAACTTGCGGAGGAGGGATATGCACGGTTTGTATCGGTGTTTGCAGAGGAGGTTTACTTCTGTCTTTGGCCTGAAGGGAAATGTTTAGTCCAAATGGGTTTTGTGACCAGTCAATCCATTTTGTTGAGACAAGCTGAAAGCCACCATCACGCAAGGTTGATGGAATAATCTGAAAGCATTTTAGTGGATCCCCTTCAACTATACTTAAAGTCGCCACTTTCTCTTTCTCCTTGGGTTCCACCTTGACATTCACACTTATTTTGTCGTCATCCGTTTGTGGACTAGCGGGTGCAATGAGGGTGAAGTTTTCTGCCACCTTTTGTACCGTCACAACAACCGTTGCAACATTTCCAAACTTCTGCACACCAGAAATTTTCTTTCTCCTGTCCTCTGCCAGCACTGTTAGGTCATACCTGTCTCTCTGACTGGCGTCAAGTCTCTTGACAAGTGTAACGGTCCCCGTGAAAGGATCAACGGCAAATGGGTGTGATCTAGTGGTGAATGAGTAATAAAAGTCTGCATTGCTGCCAATATCAGCATCCGTTGCGCTCACTCTCACCAGGCTCGACTGGATTGGTGTGTCCTCTTTGATCAGCACATGATAAGACGCAGGGTAAAAGAGCGGTTTCAGGTCATTTGTGTCAAGCACCTGGATCGATACCTTTGTCCTAGCTCGGTTATCGTAGGTACTTTCTATCGCCTCAACGGTGAGCGTGTAAGTGTCTCGTACCTCTCGGTTCAGCACAGCTGAGTTACTGCTTCTGGTTTTGATTCTCAGAAAGCAGAAATCTCCTACAGTTTCCTCCTCAGCTTTGAAAAGGCCGTCATCATCCCCGGAGACAACCTTGTACTTCATGTCCCAGAAGGGATCAGATAGTAAGATGCCCATTCGGAATGGGCTCTCCACATAGGTCCTGGGGGCAGAGTTCTCATAAATGCTCGCATTATACAAATGATGGGTGAACCTCAGTAGAGAGGTGTCTTTAACCAGGCTCCCCTGACATCTGGTTAACATTCCTAGGACTGCTATGACAGTGAGAATTATGGCTGTGTCTGTGAAAGCCATTCTCACCGTCTCAACATGGACCCGCAGACCTGAAGAGAAGGAAAGAAATGTATAGAAATCATTATTTTTCGGACAAGTAGACCACGCTGTGCCAATACACGGTCTTACAATGAGCTGATTTTGCAGTGGCCATTATATAAACACATACTGAAAGCTCAAAACATGCACGCATACTCACACTAATTGTCTGTTTCACCTAGTTAAAAACCATAGTCAGGTATTTTTTTTTCTCCTGTTTTGACATGTCTTGTCAAGCTACGCTACATTGTTTAACTGTGAGAAGAGCACGAGATCTCTTCAGACGAGGTGATACGTTTTCACGTGGTTTGCAGTCTTTTTTAACCACAAGTAAACTATAATAATTATCATATGAAAAATGGGACATGTAACCTATGAAGTGCACTGGAACGCAATTTACCAAAATCTCATGTATTGTATTTGGGCGGCATCTGATACTGATCTCCCCCCTCCTTATCCTCTTGTTCAACACGATAATTATCATCTCACCCAGCACAGTTTCAAATAAAAATGTCACACCTTTACAATATTCTTTATTAAAAACACAAGCACAATTCATTTGTTATTTTATTGTAATTTTTGAGGCTTTTCAACTTCAGCTCAGTGTTTAGTATTTTAGTTTATTTTCAGCCTTTTACAGACATTTCGAATAACAAAAAATGTTCTCATTTGGTTAAAAATAATCACTCTGACTGAAAGCAAGCGTTCAGAGGGGTCAAATACTGTGTTGCATTAACCCTCAAAAACGTTGTTATACCTCTGATTCAACTAGTGTGTGGCAACAAATAAAAAAAGGAAGCTGTAAAGTTTTTTTTTAAAACAAAAAAAAGGCAAGCAGAGCTAATTAACAATTATTTAAAGTATTATCTGTCAGTTTGCTGAATATTTATGTAAATGTATGATAACAGTTGTAACTGCCGTAAATCTCTCTATATGAGGGGGTGGAGGATATGGAGCAATATTTCCTGGAATGCGCTGTGAGATAGAGGCACCACTAATCTGTGCTATGCTGGCTAAACCTAAAAATGATAAAAACTGATAAGTGTCTCTGCGTGGGTAAGTTTCTGAAACAATACTTTTTAATTCTTTAGAAATCTCCTGAAATAAAATAAGTAGTGAATTCCCTCAGGGTGACTCTGTTAGCAGTAGGATGTGTTCTGCCCTCCAGCCGGCACTCTCACCGCTACCTGCCGCCACACGCTCAGCACACACTCGGATCATATTTCACTATCAGTTCTCACTTTGCCAGTTTTGTTGGATGTAATGACTTTTAAGCATACTCTTAACAGTAGCGTGCGACTTGGAATGTTTCCGTTTAATAAATCAAATTTAAGTGGGGACTACTCAAGGAAGTCACATCAAAGTAAACTGTTGCTTATATTTAAAACGTACCTCTAGTGCGCCAAAAAACTGCACTCTTCATCTATTGTGCATTTTAATTTATGTATTTATGTACAAACACTACAGGACTTATTATTACTTTCCCCTGCACGTGTTAAATGCTTTGTGGTGCATGGGTTACTACAGGATTACACTGGCTCTTGCTGTTAGTTTATTGTTTGCAAAAGTTGTGGCCAGAGCCAAGCATCAACATGCCCGTGGATGCGTCATTTTCAACCGAGCAGCTATTTCAACTGTGCTGAAGCATTACGAATGACGTTGAATATAACTTCCTGCAAAAATATTATTGAACATGAACTGCCTGCTAATCAGATTAGGACAAATGCGGTTATTTTTGTTTCGAGTGAAGCATTCAGTGCTTATATTTTCCACTGTATAGGAGATTAAACATCATACACAGTTTCTGAGAGAGTTGATTTTTGTGTGTCAGTAGGTCCACTATCTGTCTGTGGACATGAGGACCTCACAATGTCCACACCTGGTGCTACAGGGAGGCAATTATCTAAATTACTCGGGGGCTTCAGAGATAGTTTAGACAAATGGTTTAATCCCGGTTTACTTGGCCCCGGACACTTAAAGGGTTAGTTCAACCGAAAATTAAAATTCTGTCATTAATTACCCTCGTGTCCTTCCACACCTGTGAGACTTTCATTCAGCTTCAGAACATGAATGAAGATCTTTTTGACGAAATCTGAGAGCTTTCTGTCCCTCCATTGACAGCCTCTGTAACTACCAATTTAACGCTTCAAAAAGTTTATAAGGAGATCTGAAAAGACACAATCGCTTAATATGATGAACAGATATTTATTTTATTTTATTATTCAGATATTGATCATTGATCAGCAAACATGAAGCTCAAAAGTGATGCGTAACATGAGAATGAACCTCATTGGTTCTTGATGAAGCTCAAAAGTGATGCGTAACACAAGAATGAACCTCATTGGTTCTCACACATCAAGCAAATTTGCTTTAGCTTCCGTTTACCACGACTGATGTGTGAGTTGATGAATGTTTATATGTGAATAAAAACCTAAATTCAATCTGTTCATCATATAAAGTGATCGTGTTTTTCTTCATAAAGTTTGGAGAAAACCGTTCAATTCGCATTGATTAATTAACTAATTGATTAAAGCATCAAAGTGGTAGTTGTGTCTATAGAGGGACGGAAATCTCTCAGATTTCATCAAAAAGATCTTCATTTGTGTTCTGAAGATGAAGATGATGGTAAATAATGACAGAAATTTCATTTTTGGGTGAACTAACCCTTCAAGATGACCACCTTCATGTATCATCATCTTCTCATCATGTGTGGTAACACACATGTTTAAAATATAATCAACTCAATGTTCAATATATAATCTCTATACCACACCATGTTAAAAGCTCTTGATGGATAATGCTCGGCATATTCAGGAAGAAATAGTATTTCATTTTGATTGAGATTACATTAGGCCCCATAAAGTGTTCAGAAGAGAGGTTAGCTGCTGTTGTAAATGACAAGTCAAAGATTTGAATTAATAACACTGATTTATATTATTAATATTATAATTATTCAAATATTGCTTTGTCTTAATAACTAAAAATCTGACAATTATCTTATTTTCTTCATCACCATACACAGACCTGGGAAGTAACTAATAGCACCATCTTGTTTGAAACCAGGAATTATTTGATTAAAAATCTTTATCCGTATTAAGAAAAATTCGAGTTATATCAGCTTCACTGACTGTAGCCCAAAGAAATGCTTACCACAGAAAAATAACAAGATGTATAAAATCCAACAAAGCACCACTTTTGGATATTCACATATGTAGATTTTGTGCTAAAATCCACTCACAGAAATGAAGCAAAGAAGTTTAGCAAACTGACACCGCATGCCTGACATCTCAGAAACTCACCTGAGGTCCTCGACTGCAGCTACACATAAAACTTTTCCCAAAGTCCTCACACCTTTGGTATGACAGTATTCCAGTGCGGAAATAAAACTAATCGTTTTACATCCATAATGAACACTAAGACTCTGCCAGAAAAGCCAGGGTTGACGGTTCCAGCAAATTTACCATGTTCATGAGAGTAGAGAGTTGCAAGGCTGTTGAGACACCTTATTCCCTGAGGAATCAGGTTGATCTTCTCCTCCCCAATCCTGATGACACCGTCCCTCCCTCTAAAACCCTCCCCCTCTTCCTAAACTCAGCCCAACACCCATCAACCATCATCCGGGCACACAGATTGCAAGCGTTTTTACCCTTTCTTTCTCTCTCCGTGTCTCTTTCTGTTTGTTTTAGGCTTTAGGTGAGGTAGAGCTCTAAGTTTTACACCAAAGTTAAAAACAAATACACACCTCATAGGTTTCACACCGACTCTCTGCTAAGTGGTCGCCTCGATGCTTTTGAAGACTGTGGACAAAGTATCGAAACAGATTTAAGAAAATTAGTATCTGAGAGCAACACCAAACCATCTCAATGGATCCCCATGGTAATTACCTGTTATTATTGCTAATGCTAATGCTAACGGCCTGAAGCACAGAGTCTTTGTTTGACTGTTATGTAAACAGAGATCATCATTCACACTCAGACTAGTGTAATGCGTATCATGTTGAGATGCAAGGTGATCTTTAGCAGTTTCTCAATTAAAAGTTCTCCACAGTCACCTTATGATAAAGACCGAAAATGGCTTCAGAAACGCACATTGAGGTACGTCCAGATACCCACCAGTGATGATGTAAACAGACCCCACACTTGGTGCCAAGACCTGCCATGGAGCGAGAGAGGATGAGCACATGGAGCAGGCATGGCCCACAAATAAGACTCAACAGACGGTGGGCAGCGGGCCACTGGCAGCAGGTGGACTTTGCCGAAGTGCACTTTGAGGATGAAGTGAAAAATGTGCAACCCTAAGGGCATTAACGAAAGCCACATGCATCTCTATTTCACAATGCTGCTTATATGGACAGTTTTATGAGTGGATTACAACCACGTTCGTATTTAGTAACATCCTGTCCTTCAAGATGACATGATTTCAAACCGCATCTTGATAACGGATCAATCATCTCTAATAAAAATGCAAGGAAGAAAACCAAAGCCCTTAATCCCAGGATTCACACACTAAAAGATATGAAGCATTTCTTGGCACAGCCTCCGAGTAAAGTCTTCACTATCAGTCAGCAAAATAAGCGGTCTCGTCCGTGTTTGACAGACACGCATGGCTTGAGCGACAGCTCTGTTTTATGTGTCCTCTCTTTCTTCTCTCTCAGATAATGCGCTGACCTTCCTCATTGTGAGCTTCTTTGATTCTTTATGTCTTCATTTGCCTTGGATTTGCATTAACCGTCAGAGAGCTGAGTGAAAAAGTGAAACAGTGCATTTTTTTGTGTTCACAGTAGCTTCCCTGTTAAACTCTGTAAACTTTAATTAAGTCGTTGTACTCACTCAAGCTGTGAATATGTCAGTGTCAGTCTTTCCAGACTCCAGGTGTAAATGTAAAAAAATGCTGACTCAGCAGTGACGTTCAAAGTAATATGCAAATCAATGCAATAAATTCTTAGTGAATTTCTCCACGATGTATTATTTGTATGTTTATGCAATAATGTTTTAATGCGAATTTTGGGATATCACAATAAAAAAAATGCTGGACTCAAACGCAAAGATGCACATCAAAATCATTGATGCTGGATCATTTCTTTATTCTTATAGGAAGATGTGCATGAACTACGGTAAATAAATCCCTCAATGCGTGACAGGGTGTAATGAAGAGTCAACGGAGTGGGATCCAATTGCAGGCTGTATTTTAACAGGAGAAGTCAAACAGGCAATAGTCACAGAACAGTAAACAGGTATGGCAGAGGATGAGCAGAATCGTGGTCGTTCGGCAGGCAAGGAATGTCGAGACAGGCAGCAAGAATCAAACAACGAGGCAGACAGGCAAAATCAGGGGAAACAAAACACAGGAAAACGCTCGGTAATGACCACCCAAAAGCAAATCAAGACTTCGCATGGATGTGTATGTGCTTAAATAGTGAGAAGTGATATGGATCAGGTGAGAGTGCAATCAGACCAGGTGTGAAGGCTTCTGGGAAATGTAGTGAGAGTGATTGAGGTGGGAGTGTTTGTGTGTGAATTATGGGAAATGGAGTGCGGGAACAAATAACAGTTCCATGGTAGAGTGCCCTCTTGTGGCTATGGTAGGAACTTTGATCCTAACACAGGGGATGTGATTTGATAACTGAACTAACCAGCAGAACAATTTCATTGCATCTCAAATGTTGGTTTGGTCATTCTGAAATGCTTGAGCCAAAGTTTGTCATCAAAATATTTGGGCATAATTCCCTTTCAAATGATTGCATTCCTAAAAACCAAGCATCAGCCTCCAAACACAAGATAACATGAGTGTTTTTTGAATTTCATCTGCATGTTCGGAGACAGAAGTCATTTAAAAGAGCCGATTGCAGCAACTTCCATTTTTATTAGATATTTTGTGGCAGGAAGTGACAATTTTGTTCTCTTGAACACATTTGATGGAAACTGTGTTTTATTCGCAAATATTTGATGCGATATTCCAACTCATACATTATAGTCTTTGGAAGCCATCTGATAACTTCATGTGATTTTATTCACTCAAAATCTAATAACAGAATTTGCTTTTTGGGCGTGAACTGTTCTTTTAATGTGCAACCTCACATATTTTTAACACGCTTGGTATCGTTACAATGTTGAAATGTAAATGAACAATGTTTACTAGTTATCCATGTTGCCCAGAAAGCTACTAAAACATATTTAAAACAGTTCATGTGACTACAGTGGTTCAACCTTAATATTATAAAGTGACGAGAATACTTTTTGTGCGCCAAAAAATTTTTCTAGAGATCTATGTGTAGCAATAGCCGAGTTTAAAACACTGCTTCAAAGCTTTACGAATCTTTTGTTTCGAATCAGTGTTTCAGATCGCGTATCAAACCGCCAAAGTCGCGTGAACTATTGAAATTGCGAATCACTTATGACGTAACAAAGCCTCGTTTACTGAATTCACTTTACTTTGGCGCTCCGAACCGCTGATGGATTAGATCTCGTGCATTAGATCATATACAAAATAAAGTATGCGTGTTTAGTCATATTTCACACGCTCTCCTGCACCAAACCTGAACTAGCACGGTTTACGCACACATATGTCATCATGTCTTCTTTAAATTAAATATATGTGCAACCTGAACATGGATACAGTGTTTTATCTGAACGTGATGACACGATTATTCTGATACACAAAAGACCATTGAGGCCAAAAATTCAAAAAACGAACTTTATTCTTTCTGTTAAACTACGTGTCGTTTATCATGAGTCTGTATTGCTCATAAACATAATGAAAATATTATTAGACCTTTTAAATATTCTTCCGCATTTCTCCCTTGTTCTTGGGAGTTTGTAGTCATTTTCTCCGTGCTCATATATTAATATTCATTATTCTGTATAATGAGTGTGTTGTAGGTCTGTGTTTCATTGGTTGTTCTCCCCGATCTACACGCCCACTTTTCCAGAGCTTTACACGCCCCTTTCTGAGACTTTTTCAGCTCAGAGGTGTGAACGAACAGGCTAAAACAGGAGGGGTTTCATGACTTTGGTGATTTGAGCACAGGCTGCTCCCACAGGGCTATTAATTATATTCCAACAGTTTCAAAACAATCATACAGTTTTTATAAAGAATTTGGCGAGTACTGTTTTATTTACAGTAAACATACACAGAACAAAGCTTGTCATCACAGCCTCACAACTGGGAATTTGCCTATACCTACATGTTAGGCAGAATGTTCTCTGATGACAAGAGCCAATGCAAAGTTGACTGAACAATTGTTTAAGCCTAAAGCGACTTTCTCTCAATGTGAGTATTTTTCCGTCAAATGCTTTTGAAATCTATACATGACAACATTGATTATTATTCGCCATAATTAGTTTGCTTCCTGAAAACACCTGATGAAAGCTGCTATAAAACAAACATGGAGAAATACCATAGAGGTACAATGACACCCATTTGTTTTTGAAATATCAAATCACTTCTTTTTCCTCCCGATTAAAGGAACAGCTCTCTTAAAAAAGGAAAATCTTTATATATATATATATAAAGAAATGACGTAAATATATATATATATATATATATATATATATATATATATATATATATATATATATATATATATATTTACGTCATTTCAGACCGAGATGACTACAAAAAAGATGTTTATGGTAATGGTGTCGCAATTATTAATTAACCGTCTGATCGCGGTTATTACCGTGGTTGTCTGAAACAATATTATTGCGCTCTTTTAGACTTACAGCACAAGGGGGACTGATGGACCAAAAGAAATAGACAAGTGCCAACGTTTTTGTGCAATATAATCAAAGTCATTTGATGCCATTCCATAATGTGAGGAACAGAAGAATATTTGCATCGTTAAATTAAAGTTCACGGAAACTCGTCTTCCCTCCGCTGTAGCTGTCAATCATTCTCCGTTCGGCATTCAAACAGCGGTAAATCTCTCTCCAGTATGATATATTTCCATGATAATGCTTGATCTGTAGATAAAGGGCTGTGGATTTGCATAAAATGACTTTATTTTGCTGTAGTTTATTGCTGTTTCTAAACGATGTCGTAATCGTGTTTGTTTGATCACACAACACAAGGACTATGAATTTGCATGTAACACACAATAACTGGAATCAATAAAGTGTTAGACAGATATACACTAGGATCATACGCTCATCATATCTTCTCTTCTGCCGTGAAGTTTTCAACTTTTTCACTGTGACTCTTTAAGCTTTAAGGGCAAATCATGTATGACATTCCACAAGCTAGAACTGTTTTTGCTGAAAGTGGGTTTTTTTTGCACCTCTATCTTGGTATAAATTGCAGAAACAACTAAAATTGGACTATTTACCAACAATGATACAGTTTAAAAACATGATAAAGGACTATCTGAGTACTACATGCACATGTGCTGTTACTGAGCGTTGCTAGTAATTATATTGAGATGATGTTGAACTACTGATTGTCCTTTTCTGTTAAATGTTGTTGTTGTTTTCGTTGTATATGTTTTAATATGGAATGTTATTCTGCTGTCTTGGCCAGGACTCCCTTGAAAAAGAGATTCTGAACCTCAATGGGATTATTTTTGGGATTATTATCATTCTGCACCCGGAATGCACATAAGCGGTTTGTTCCTCTCTGTTTTGTTTCACATCTTGTCGGCCCATAAAAAGCTGCACAATACATTTAAAATAAGCATGTTTTAATTTTATATTATTTGTGTGTGTATAGGCTATATATATATATATAGGCTAATTCTTAACATTCATATATACATATAAAAATTATTGAATGTATGAATACGTGAATGTATCTTATAAGAATACAAATAGCAATTTCTGAAATACATGCAATCATTTTTTTCCCCATAGCTTATGATTACATATTTTTATTAAGATATCATTGTAATAATGAAGTAGTGTGTATTTAGTGGATTCTGGATTGTGTTCAATAAAAAAATGACCATTAGTTTGCTGTTTCAGTTATTTACTGAATTAAATACATTTCTTTAATATTTAAAGGTTTTAACCGTAATCCTATGCTGCAAAATGATAACTTGCAAAGGATTAAATTCATCACAATTATTTAATGAATGAAGCACACAAAAATGTATGACAAAGCCCTAAAACTAGCAATTAATACTGCAATTATTTTTCAGACAATTAATCGACAGCCCTATTCACAGACTCTGGTAACCATTAAGTTTAATTGTATGGAAAAGAGCAGCATGAACATTGCACTAAACTTCTCCTTTTCTGTTCGTTTGAAGAAATCACACGTTTGGAATGAGATCAAATTGAGTAAATGCTTTTAAAGGTGAATTTTAGATGGCCTACTATATTCCTTCAAGAACTTGGTACAATATTGGTTACATTACCTCAAACTGCCAATCATCTGGCTCTTACTTGTTGAGAAAAGACAACTTTCAGAGATCTCACTGAAACGCTGGGTAATGAACAGCACAGTTGCTACTAATGTTTATTGCGTTTGGCCCTGTCATGGATGCATTAAATACATCAGTAGAATGAGAACAGCTGCTCTCGGCCTGCATAACAATTCACACTGAGATCTCGGCGGCTGCAGGAGAGGGATCAGGACAGCTAGGAGTTTGAGCTCACTCATATGTCAGTCTGACTCTGCAATACTAATCTGAAGATTCCCGTGCTGCCTGTTTCTGTCAGATAATGAAGGTGCAAATCACTGGGTTATTGTGCTCACATGACAGGGAAGACTATGATCCTCCTGTATTATTTAACAAATCAGGTATTTGAATAGAGAGATATTAATCTGAATCGAGTCCAAACTGAATGTTATTACAGGTTCAGCTTTAGACTGCATTGTCCAAGCGCACAAAGAATTGCTTTCAGTTCAGTTCATCTGACTGCAAAACATGTCGTGCATGATAAACTGCATGTAATCATAAACGCTTTAAGAGTATATTCCTACAAAAGGTTTATGTTTCGATCGCTCAAATGTTTGCGGCTTTCTTAGTGTCAACCCTGCCCGGCTGCGACATAGATGTGTTGTTACAGGCATTACAGTTTGCCAAGACAAGTAAATCACTTGTAGGCCCTTCTATTCAAAAGTATGCTACCATTCCATCTACTTTCCTGAGATGAGAGCAATTTTCTTTCAACAGGCCTTTTTGTAAGATAGTGGAGGAAATAGATGGAACTATTTATTGTTAAATATGTGACGTTTGCTTGCAAGTAGATGAAAAAGTGGATCAAAGTCACTTCGGAAAAATAAGGTTTTTTTGGACTTGTCTATGTGAATGCGTTGTTGTTTTGATGGTAGAAGATCAAGTGGACCTGTCAAAATTTAAAGTCCAAACATTTCAGATGTAACGTTCAATGGGTCAGACTGGAGGATAAATCTCTACCACCTATACTCTTAAAAATAAAGGTTCCAAAAGGTTTTTTTTTTTATTCTTAGTCATAGTTCTTGCCATTCTACTAGAAATAATCTTTTGAGGAATGGAAAGGTCTTCCATTCTTCATGGAACCATCAAATTTGAATGAATAACTTAAAAGAGAGAGTCGAATTAAACGTGAGAATTTTGTCATCATTTACTCACTCTCATGTCAACACAATCCGCAAAAACCCAGTGAGTGATTTTCTCAGCGTGTTTATTAGGCTGCTGTCACTTTAAGAGCTTATGTGCAGATCCAATATACTGTTACACAACTGCGTTTTCTCAACTATTCACGTTCCAAAACTGACTGTATTTACCTGAATACTAGACAAGACGGCCATTTTGACTTAATTTTGTATGTATTTGACCACTTATGCACTATAAGTTCTCGCGAGTTGTTTAAGACGCGGTTTTATGTGCGCAACACTTATGTAAATCAGTGGTGCGCACGCTTTGGTGTGAGAGCGAAACCTGTGGAAACGAGTAAAATTATGTGCAATACAAGCACTATTCGAGGAGGAGGGTGTGTGTCAATTGACCGTTCGCAAAGACCCGCCCCCTTTAGTTACTGTTGCTATGCCCGACAATCCATGCTCTCTCACGCCACACATCATGTTCTCACGCTGTGAAAAATACATCAAGGAGCAAAGAGGACACTGACAACACGTCGACAGACAAGACAGAGCAGGTTACTTTTGATATGAAACCATTTCAATTTAAAGTATCGTAATATTTTAAATATCGCATAGTGTCTTTTTAGCTCCTTCAAGCGGCTCGTGAACCGATCATCTCTTCATACTAGTTCATTTATAGCATCAAATAAACATGAATGAACATCAGAAGGAATGTTGTTTCAAGCGCGAAAAGACGTGAGTACACACAATTAATCAAGCTTATTTTGAGCTTCTGCGCAAGAGCGCCCTCTGGCTTTCAGATGGAGAAGCATTTACTACTGATCACAGAGCCGTACAGCGCTGACAAGCTGCGCATTAAATAATCGCAGCCTTTGCCAAATCGCGTTGCGGTAAAGTTTCCACAAAATATATTAAGCAGCACAAATGTTTTCAACACTGCATAGTCTTCACTGAGAATTAAATATACTCTAATTCGACTACTAAGAGCAATGAGTGATTTTCTCTTTGTCTTTTGTTGCTTGGTTAACATTAATGACACAGACGACAGCAGGAATATTAGGCTGCTGTCACTTTAAAACCGAATGCATTGAGTAAGACTAGTCCAGTGATGCAGAAAACTAAATGAGGCAACAACAAAAGCTGCCTCAAAAAAGGGCTCTGCCTGCTGAGCAATGAGTGGGCTGTAATTACTAGTTTTGAGTGTGAATTCTACCGTGCAAATCTCCCATTAGTGTAGCGCTTGGATAAAAAGCGCGTTTAATCCTCTTTCGCTTTATCAGTCGTTTATGTGAGCTGTTCAAATACATGCATCACCCTGCTTGTCACAGGTTCACTGAGATCTAAGCAGCAACGCAACGTTTCACGATTGTTTTCGTAGTCTTACAAAAACAAGGCTGGGTATTACTCACTCCACCACATAAAGTTGGAAACCCAGCAACTTTTCTCACTTGAGGCATTAGAGCGGCATGTTTTTATCCTCCCTGCTCTGCCGTAATAGAGCAGCGTGCCAACAGGGAACAAAGAGTGCTAGAGAGGAGAGAAAACCTTTCCTCTTGTCACATCATCATTGCCTGGCCCTGCTCAAACCAGGCCACGGAGGTGGAGGGATTTGTGGGCGGGTCGAAATAGTCTTTGGATACTGGAGGAGAGGCAGATGGCGCGTGGTTGGGGAGAGAGGGGACAGGACTCGGCGCAGCGCAGCACGCCCAGGAAATACAATCAAACTCTCAGCAGACCTGCTGAGTCTGACATACAACACATCTCTCTCTCTCTCTCTTTCTCAATCTCAGTCCCCTCATCACCATATACCGGCCATTTGCTAAAACTTGAATACGTTTCCAAAAGGTCACCAATATTATGGCCTTTTCTGAACAGAAAACTGCCGAGACTGCAGTAATGTAAACATATGTGTTGGGATGCACATATGTCATGTTTGCTGTGTTACAGGAAGTCACATATTAAATGCAGGAAGTGCGGAGAAACTTCAGTTCAAGAGCTGAATGAGGTGTGTAGTAAATTTCTATTGGAGTGTTATATTTAATAATATATTAATAAAACTTTTTAAATTGGAATTTTAATATTTAATATCACTGATTCAACAAGGAATCAAATAGCTCCTTAAAATGGTTTTGAACGTAATTGTTGCCTGAAGCGTTAAGTCCTGTTATGAAAGTTTTGCTCTGTAGTTTTTAATGAAAAAAACTTTAATCGTCACTTACAGAAAATGGAAATAGCGTGTAAGGGACATCATAGCAAAACTAGACAGGATGATCCCCGATGTGAAGCGGAAGGGCCTTTAATCATCCTATAAAAGGCTTTATTTTTCAATAAATGTACATTTTTGTGCTTGTTTGATGTCTTAGTTCCCCTAATTAATAAAATAGATATTAAATTTTAACTTGTTCTAAATATTTGATAACTCAGAAGAAAGAAACTCCAGACAAGTGCCACAAGAAATATAAAACTAACGGTAACACTTTACAATAAGGTTCATTAGTTAATGTATTAACTAACATGAACTAATCATGAGCAATACATTTGTTACTGTATTTACTAATCTTCGTTAACGTTAGTTAATGAAAATTCAGTTGTTCATTGTTTGTTCATGTTAGTTCACAGGGCATTAACTAACGTTAACAAGACTTTAATAATATATTAGTAAATGTTGAAATTAACTTTAACAAAGATAAATAAATGCTGTATAAGTGCAGTTCATTATTAGTTCATGTTGACTAATGTTGTTAACTAATGTTAACTAATGAACCTTATTGTAAAGTGTTACCAAACTAACTATGTAGGAAACTGGTTGCTAACAATCAAATATACACCTTAATCACCACAAATGACCAATCAGAATGAAGTATTTCAGAGATTTTTGTATTAAATAGTAAAAAGTGATGTGTATATAATATATACAGTTAAGAATGCACCGAAAGTACTTTTCCTAGATTTGTTGACTGAGCAGAAAACTGGTTTCGTCAGCACACGGATTTGCTTGATTTCACGGATTTGCATGGTAAATCTATGATGACGTCCTGTTGTGGAGGTTTATTGTCGTTTTATAATTTATTAGGTCTCTTGTCTGCCCATAAGCCTTTATCTCTCTCAGCGGCCATCAGCATATACTGAATGACTGATGATCTCCATTGCTTCTTTTTCATTTTCATGACATTTAAAGTCCACTGTCCTCTCGGCTATCCTTAATGCATAAAATATAGCAGCTCTCCTGCTCCTTTTAAGCCTGATGAATACGCCATATTTCTCTGCTAAGGGAATAAGTGCTAAGACAAAGGCTTTGTTAAGGATTTGAGCTCTGCTTGTTGTGACAGCGTAGTTCAGCTGCGGATAGTCCGAGCGAGGACGGGCACTGAGATAAGATTAAATGGTTGTGTTGTTCTGATTTGGAACAAAGCTCTTTTTGAAGATGTTGTCTGGATATTCACACCAACAGAAGCAAAGTGAAAGACTACTTTGTGTAACAAACAGATAATGGAGCGTGCAGAGTGCTACAGATAGCTTTGGTTGAGAGTCTTTGACCATGAACTAAACTCCCACTCACCACACATGCATATATATACACACAGGCCAAAGAGCGGCCTGTAAATATTCAGAGATATCTAGGAATAACCCTAGATGCCTAGCAACATCCATGAAACCTTTTCGTTCCACAAAAGGTTCTTTATAACGGAAAATGCTTTTTAAGAACAGTTCACTGAAAGGTTATTTGGGGAACCCAAAATGGTTAATTGGTGTGAAAATCCCCTTTTGGAACCTTTATTTTAAGATTTTTGGATTAAAATGTCATTGTTATATATTTTGTTGACTTGTGTACTTACATTATCCCAAATGTTTCCAAGAATGTTTAAATTCAGAGAAATAAGTAATTTTAACCAGGACTGTGTCTGTGCATCGCTTACTAATTACGTCATACTCGCGTTACCCTCGATTTCCGTTTTTTTTTTTTGTAGAAACCATGGAAAACACCAAAGACACTTTAATATATTATAGGCCAGATTAACTAACAGCTTGCACCAGCGCAAACCCTCTTTTGGCGTCAAGATTTACTAAAGACACACAAAATTAGCCATGAAAATGCGTGGGCTGAGTTGTTTTTGCACCTGACCTTATTGCATATGCATATGTAGGAGTTTCCCTTTCATGGGTGGAGAGTATTTAAATGAATCACGCGAGAGAGCACGAGAAGGAAGAAAATATTTTTCTCTTGGAAAATTCTTTGGAATGCCAGTGGAAGATGTCAAATATATAGGGTGAATTCAGGTGATTCGGACACTTCAATCAAACTGAATTCACCGCTATATATTTGTGTGTGTGTACATGTTTGTCAGATTGTAACAAGTTGAGCCTGTGTCGACCCACATCAGCTCTACTTATTGGCGACCCAACGCTAATTTGTGCTGATTGCGTTGTCATTATATAAATGATTTGACTGTGCCTGTGTAATGATGAGCGAGTCAACGAATGAGATCCAAGTGCAGCTTTATTTACAGACGTAGTCAGACAGGCAATGGTCAACTCAACAGCAAACAGAGTGACAAAGAACAGGCAGGCTCGTAATGGTAATCCAGGCAAATGGTCAAAAGGCAGGCAGATACACAACAGAACGGGAAACAGGCAGGATCAGGAAATGGGCAGACAAAACAAGGAATAAATGCTCAGAATTGCAATACAGGTAAAGACAATACTTCGCAGTGAGAGTGGTGCTTAAATAGTGATGGGATGTGAGTGTAATTAGACGTGATGTAATGTGTTACAGCTGGCATGGTGATCAGTGACTGGGTGAGGGGCTTATGGGAAGTGTAGTCCGTGTGACGGGGTCCATAGAGTGAGAGGGCGACATCTGGTGGTAAGTGGGTGAAAGATGACGGAGCGGATTCATTACAGCCTGTGTTCTTTAAATTGCGCGTTAGCAATTGATCAAGTGCAAAACTTGCCACTCCCATCGGCACATTTGTGGAATTTGCATCGTTTAGTAAATCTGGCCCTATGTGTTTTTATTAAACAGGTGTGCAACTGTTTGAATACATTCATTGACAAAAACTAATCATGTTATATAGCTCAACACAGTGAGTCTTATTGTTTAAATCTCGTTTTCTTGATTTACAGTGAGTACCTTGTTTTATCATGCCTAATAATAATAATTTGTTACACATATATATATAGCACTTTTCTGGGTACTCAAAGCGCTTTACATATGGAAGGGGGGAATCTCCTCAACCACCACCAATGTGCAGCATCCACCTGGATCATGTGACAGCAGCCATATTGTGCCAGAACGCCCACCACACACCAGCTTATTGGTGGAGAGGAGACAGAGTGACGAAGCCAGTCAGTGTATGGGGATGATTAAGAGGCCATACTAATTCTTTAATACATCAGCTCATCCCTGAATATGATTTCTGCCTGAGTCTTGTCAGATTCTTTGCCACCGGCTGGAGACAACAACTCCCATGACTCCATCAAGCTACGCCTTTGTTCTGAATAAGCAACCTCTAGAGGCGAAAATTACATAGTGTGCCTTTAAAAGTGCCCCTGTTATGCTTCATATATTTATATGCATTTATAGATTCCAAAAAACCAAAAAACCAAAACACTTTATTTTTCTCATAATATACATTGCACATCACCTCTTATCTTACAGTGTCTGAAATGGATCAATCTTTCCAAACCCCTCCTTTCCGAGAGCCTGCTCTGCTCTGATTGGTCAGATGGCCCAGTCTGTTGTGATTGGTCTATCGCTTAGAATGCGTGTCAAAAACAAAGCGGCCATCTGAGTTTCAGCGTCCTCAGCACTTGATACACGGTGAACAGTAACGATGGCGTTGGTTTAACCATATCAATTCGAGCCCGAGTCCTCATCATTTAGATGGAAAGCACAGAAAACAGCGTCTTTTGATATATCGACAACACGAATCAAACTCTTCCAGGCCTCAGCTACAACTACAGTGTTTGAAGGCGGGTCAAAGTAGATACTGTTCATGGGCAACCAATAAAAACCATATACAGGCATTATGCAAATTTTATTTGTTACAAACCCACATTGGTTTGAGCAGGAAGTAAGATTTGCTCTTTGAAACTTTGCAGACCTTTTACATTCACAAACAGCGATATTACACAATATATGAAAGGTGATAATAAAATAGAGTCCTTTTAAGAGTTTAGGATACAGAGGAACAAATGAAGGACAAGACAACTAGGCTTTACTATCCCATTGAGTTTCCATACGCAATAACAGCTGCTGTGGATGTGCATTGTTAAGCAACAAATGACAAAACTGTACTAAAGGAACTGGCAAATGGGTACCCGTACATGTGTGCCCTGGTTATGAGGAATGTTAAAACAGTCTACAGCAAAGATTTGCTCTTTTTGAACGGAATGTATTTTACGCAACCTTTCACCCAGTCTTTTATTCATCTGTTCAGCATGTTCCTCTATTACAGTATCAGTTTCTCTCTCAGGCTTTGCCTCAGCAAGTCTGCTTGTGCAGGCAAATGCATTCACTGCAGTTGCTCAACAATGCTTCAGGCACAGCTTAGAATTGGCAAAGTGTGAGGTTTCACAAGGTTCGGAGATGTCTTGATCTTACCACCCTTGGCTTGGAGCATTTGAATCAAACCCAAAACATCAACAGAACTGACTGACAGAAGCCAACTGCACATAAGGATTTTGTTGATATGAACTGTGATATCAGTTTAAAGAACTTTTGAATGTAAAAAGTCACCAAAATAACTTTTACACATAACATGATAAAGATTACTACTGCTGCTGCTGCTGCTGCTACATGATGTTAATAAGACCATATTTCGACAGGTGAAAGAAATATTTCCGCTGTATTGCTTTTTTCTTGATTTACAAATACAAAGTACCGTGAAAACTATAAGACGCATGAGAGAATTTGTTGAACTACATAAAATGTATGAAAGCAAAAGATTTTTAAAGACATTAATACCTTCATGGACACTTTTCACAGTCTGTGATGGTGCGTTTTAAAGGTGATTAAAACACAAAATGTAATAGCGTAGTCGTGGCCTAGTGGTGAGGGAGTTGGGCTTGTAATCTGAAGGTTGCCGGTTTGATTCCAACGCCGGCAGGAATTGATAGTGGGGATTTTGAATTAAAAAAAAGCACTCTCTCCACCTTCGATACCATGACTAATACCTTGAGCAAGGCACCTAACCCCTAATTGCTCCCCTTGTAAGTCGCTTTGGATAAAAGCGTCTGCTAAATGATGAAAAATGTCATTCTGGTGTGCCCAAAATGTGTAGTCTCAGCTCAAAATACCCCATAGATTGTTTTATTATACCATGTTAATCTGCCTATTTTTGGGTGGGAGAAAAAAAATGAGCTGATTTGGTGTGTGTGCCTTTAAATGCAAATGAGGTCGTGCCCCCAAGCTCACAACTCCAATCCAGAGGTTCACACAGCAAATATAACTCTCAAAATGGAGCATTACAAACTGTTTGTGCTCCCACATATCCACATTAATACTGACTTGCCTAGAACATATGCAAATTTGGGGGGCGTAAATATTAATGATCCCACATGTTACGTCACAGTGTGTGTTTTGTTGGGATTCGCCCTTTTTTCAGTGGTGTTTTGCACGCACGAGATTTACTTATAAAGGAGGAAACAATGGTGTTTGAGGCTCATTTCCATGTACAGAACTCTTATTATTCAACTATTATCCCAAGGTAAATACAGTTTTCCATTCTTTGGCATCTTCAGTGTGTAAATTTTAGCGCCATCTAGCAGTGAGGTTGCAAATTGCAACCATTGGCTCACCCCTCCCTTTCAAAGCACATAGAGAAGCTACAGTGGCCAACACAGAAAGATGTCGATGTCTGAGCCACCGAGAGTAGCCAGCCAAGCAATGAGGTTTCTCACACGCAACCGTAGAAACCTTCCATTCCACAAAATGGGACCTACTGTGTATGTGGTTAGAAATGGCTCATTCTAAGGTAATAAAAACATGATGGTTCAGTATGTAAGGTCTTTATAAACCACTAAAAAAACAGTTATGTATGTAATATTGCATTTCTGTCAATAGATCCTCCAAAATATTACACAGTGGACCTTTAAGCGTCATCAGCACTGCAGTAATGCTCTCAAATGCAGTTATTCAGACAAAATGCTGCTTTAAAAAAAATAATAAAATGTTTTGTTTGTAATAACTATAGCAAAGCTACATAGTAAGAGCGCAGCTTGTGTAGTAACCAGATTTATGGTCACGTATGTTGTTTGGACTACAAAATTGGGTTGTAAATAAAGTAATCCAAAGCTAGATCCTCAAGCAGATAGGATGAGCACAGAAAAATAAGAAAATCCAATGCAGAAATGAGGCACTTCACACAGGAGTGGCCTTTCTCTTATGAGTATGTTGGATTTACTGTATGTATGATGATACTGATTATTGGCATTTTGAAATGTCAGCTATATTTCACAAGCAGCAAACAAAGTCTCTAGAAAGCTGCAGCACGGATGATGAACAGATTTTACTCTTGAATTGTGATGTATTGTCATCTCATCTGAAATGGCAAAAAACTCTCGGTGTATTATTTAAGCAAGTGTCCTTGGTGTACTGTAACTCTGAAACCAACCCATTAAAGACGCCTACATATCCTCACAGCTATGACTTATAAAAGAAACACTGGCGATTGAACATATTTCTTGTCAGGGAACCTGGTGTATTATGTTATTAAAGTATTGTCATGCACGAGTTCACCTGCAGAATGCAAGGCTGAGTGAAACCTTCATTCATTCCTGTACCTCAGGGTGCGTCTGTGCGAGTTATGGGGTAACATTATCACCCTGGGAGATGTGTGAATTGTTTGCCTGGCATAGAGAGAGAGAGATGCTGGCTATTTGTCACGTTTGAGTGTATTAGGCAATCTATAGAAGAATGATGGGCCGTGGTGCAGGAGACCACAGTGTGTACATAACAGATTGATTTAACGGAGCGAATCTTGGGTTTTCCCCGTTGTTAAACCTACTGAAATATGTCGTTTGAAAACATTGAGCAATTCAAAATAGTGTTGTCAAAAATACTGATTTTTAAAGATACTGAAATATCTGAAATGGTTCCAATACAGTACACTGTAATGAATTGCTGTAAAAATTACAGCATTATTTTACAGCCGCTGGCTGTTTTTTAATAATACAGCATTTTGCTGTAAACTGCAATGCATTCTGGGGTCACGTGTTGGTTTGACTCATATTTACAGAATATTGCTGTAAATTGACCCTTCGTAATTTAAAAAAATACAGTTATTTACTGTATTCAGAGTACTACTGTAAATTTTACAGTAACTGGCTGGCAACCCTGCTGTCAGTATTATACTGTAAAATTTACAGTAATTTTTTAACGGTGTACTCTACCGTATCGAAACACCAATACCAGCTCGTGCTCTCTTTTTCGCGAATTGACCCTGCGCCGGCAGTTTGATTGACAGGTGATCTGACCTATCATAACCCCCGAATCCGCCATTTTGTCCAACAAAGCAGTCAGGGGAGTTAGTAGATTAACGTTGGTGAACTTGAACTTGAAAAATTGCGTGTCTTGTCTGTCGACGTGTTGTCAGTGTCCCCTTTGCTCCAAAATGTATTTTTCGCGGCGTGAGAACATGATGTGTGGCACATAATTGTGTTGAATTGCACATAATTTTACTCGTTTCCACAGGTTTCGCTCTCACACCAAAGCGTGCGCACCACTGATCTACATAAGTGTTGCGCACATAAAGCTGCGTCTTAAACAACTCGCGAGAACCAAATTGACTTCTTTTTCATGGCTTTTAGTGCATAAGCTGTCAAATACATACAAAATTAAGTCAAAATGGCCGTCTTGTCTAGTATTCAGGTAAATACAGTCAGTTTTGGAACGTGAATAGTTGAGAAAACGCAGTTGTGTAACAGTATATTGGATCTGCGCATAAGCTCTTAAAGTGACAGCAGCCTAATAAACACGCTGAGAAAATCACTCACTGCTTTTGACTGAATAACTTTTGTAACTTTAACTGTAAGAATTATTCTCTATTTAATTTTTACAATTAGAACTGTTCTGTGTTATTTTATATTTGATTACATTCATTTCTTTTGTATTTCTCACCTGAATACTACTCTTAGGCACACCTGAAAAGAAATGTTTATTTTTTAAATTTGTCTCTTTATTCTATTGTATTTATTTGTGCTATCATTTGCAATATCTTTATTTGTTCTTATTTTATTACTGTTAATTTGCCTTTTTTATGTAAATGTTGTTCAATGATTCAAATTAAACATCCCTGTGCTGCCCTTGCACAAGCTATTACAACAAAATTATTAAAAAGAATTACAAGATAACAAATTATCTGTACGGCAGTAAAAATTGCAGTTTAAGAAAATTATATTGAATATATTGAAGTTGGAAATTCCAGTATTGTGATAACACACTTCAAAATATATTTCTTTGTTTTTTTTGAGTATTCTTCAAATTTAGTAAAAATTTTAATGAGTTTGGCAAATATTAGTTTGCATAATCAGATGCTAAATGAATAAATCTTACACGAAAGTCACTGCCTCTCTTGCCTTTTAGTGAGCTACATAACCTGTGGTATGAAAAAGGCCAGCGTACACACATTTACAGGCAATTTATTCAAATTTCTATAGCATGATGAATAATGTTAAGTCCCAGTAATGTTTTCCAAATGACTTGGCTGATGCACATATATTTCTCAATATAAGATGAGAAAATCAATAAAGGAATAAAGTACGTGCATCCTCACACACACAATACAAGATGTATTATGTGCCAGACATTCAGCTTCTCTGTAAAAAATACGGATGCACCCTCATCTCACAAGGTGTAAACAGCATTCTCCGGCCGAATATTCCAACAACCAACAGCACTTTCAATCATCATAGCGACTGAGGCATATCTACTGTTATCTCAAAGCTTCTGATCTCTAACTGCATATGAAAATCAAAAAGGGTATGTGTTGTACAGTGCTCTACTTGTTATATTTAAAGGGATAGTTCACCCAAAAATGAAAATTCTGTCATCATTTACGCACCCTCAACCTGTACGAGTTTCTTTCTTCAGTTGAACACAAAAGAAGATATTTTGAAGAATGTTGGTAACCAGACAGTTGATGACACCCACTGATTTACATATATTTTTTCCTACAATGGAAGTCAATAGGTGCCGTCAGCTGTTAGATTATCAACATTCTTAAAGGGTTAGTTCACCCAAAAATGAAAATTCTGTCATTAATTACTCGTTCTACACCTGTAAGACCTTCGTTCATCTTCAGAACACCAATGAAGATATTTTTGATGAAATCCGATGGTTCAGTGAGTCTCTATTGACAACAAGATAATTCACTTTCAGTGTCCAGAAAGATACTAAAACATATTTAAAACAGGTCATGTGACTACAGTGGTTCAACCTTGATATTATAAAGTGACGAGAATACTTTTTGTGCGCCAAAAACCCCCCAAAATAACGACTTTTCAACAATATCTAGTGATGGTCGATTTCAAAACACTGCTTCATGAAGCTTTGCGAATCTTTTGTTTTCGAATCAGTGGTTCAGTTCGTATATCAAACTGCCAAAGTCACGTGAAGTATTGAAATTGCAAATCAATTATGATGTAACGAAGCCTCGTTTACTGAAATCATGTGACTTTGGCGCTCCGAACCACTGATTCGACACAAAAGATTCGTAAAGCTTCATGAAGCAATGTTTTGAAATCGACCATCACTAGATATTGATGAAAAGTCATTTTTTGGCGCACAAAAAGTATTCTCGTCGCTTTATAATATTAAGGTTGAACCACTGTAGTCACATGACCTGTTCATTGTCTTGCTGGCAATAGAGGAATCACTGAACCATCGGATTTCATCAAAAATATCTTCATTTGTGTTCTGAAGATGAACGAAGGTCTTACGGGTGTAGAATGACATGAGGGAGAGTACAGAATTTTCATTTTTGGGGTGAACCAACCCTTTAAAAATATCTTCTTTTGTGTTCAACAGAACAAAGAAACTCGTACAGGTTTGTAACAACTTGAGGGTGAGTAAATGATGACAGAATTTGCATATTAAGGGGACTCTTTAGATAATCCGTTTAAATAGGGAATGTTGTAGCTATGTGCATTTAAACTTTCACACCTCATGTCAAGTGAATTGGCATAATTGGTTGTATGTAATGCATGTCGCTCATGTTTAAGTACAGTACATGACCTCAAAGCACACTGACAAATCCCTGGGCGAGTGTGTAATTTGATCAGCGCTGATTTTCTCCAACACTGTTTAGGTGTTTAACTTATGAACAGTGAATAGCGCACCGTAGCTTTAGATCTAAACATTGCGTGTTTATTGGCACATATGGGCTGGCAGTTACCTGCAGGCACATGCAGAGAGATTAATGGTGACTCATGCACTCATCATATGGCCTGTGAATACAAGAGTTCTATCAAATAAAACCTGAAAGCCTGATTAATGCACTCTTTCATGTTTCACAACAGAAGTAAACACATACTGTCTGAACTCATACTGATTGTAGGGTGCATTTTTGCACTGGAATTTCTCCAATAAAGCTATTAAGCTTTAAAATGTGTGCTGGCTATATATCAGATTGAATGTCACTGTGGTTTAGGAAATGTATGGTCTTATTCTGTGTATAAGGGTAACATTTTATTTTGATAGTCCACTTTAGACATTCTACTAACTATATAACTTTGCATGTAGATCATGTGAGTATTAGTAGTCCTCAACAGACATTCTAAGTAACTTTGCAAGTACATGTCAATATATTCTTCTAACACGAACCCTAACCTAACTACTGCAATCTACTAATATTAATGAGAGTTTAGTTGCAAAGTTAATTATAGAATGTCTAAAGTGGACCATCATGACTCTAAAGAACAAATACAAGATCTCCATCTTGTGGCCACTGTAATGACAACAACTATGGCAAGCCGTTTTATCTTTTATTCATTTTCAGGATATGAACTTGTGATATCAACTATTACATTTTCACTAGTTAAAATGTTAATTCTTGATATCAGCAATTAGATTTACACTAGTAACAATGGCAATTTTTGATATCAAGAATTACATTTCCACTAGTAACACTGTTAATTCTTAATATCAACAATTCAATTTCCACTAGTATAAACTATAATTGTTGATATCAAGAATTGTATTTTTACTAGTGAAATCTTGCCATAGGCTGCCATTCAAATTCAATTGTTGATATCAAGAATTAATTTCTTACTAGTTGAAATTCCAGTTTCACATATCAGGAATACAATTTCTACTAGTAAAAATGCAAATTTCTGATTTCAACAATTACATTGTTACTAGTGCAAATGTCTATTCTTGATATCAATAATTGAATTTCTACTAGTAAAAATGTTCATTTCTGATATCATGAATGTGATTGTTACTAGTAAGAAAGCCGTTTTAGATATCAGAAATTATATTGATATCAGGAATTCATTTCAGATATCAGAAATGAATATTTTTACTAGTATCAATTCAATTGTTGATATCAAGAATAGACATTTCAACTAGTGACAATTGAATTCTTGATATCAGACATTTGCATTTGCACTAGTAACAATGGAATTATTGATATCAAAAATTATGATTTTTGCTAGTATTTCTGATATGTGAAATTGGAATTTCAACTAGTAAGAAATCAATTCTTGATATCAACAATTGAATTTGAATGGCAGCCTATGGCGAGATTTCACTAGTTAAAATACAATTACAGATATCAAGAATTATAGTTTTTACTAGTGGAAATGTAATTGTTGATATCTAGAATGATTGATATCAAGAATTGAATTGTTGATATCAAGAATTAACGTTGTTACTAGTGGAAATGTAATTGTTGTATCACAAGTTCATATCCTGAAAATGAATAAAAGTCAAAACGGCTTGCCATACAACAACAAAAGAAGGCAACTCGAGCCCTCCTCAACTGAATTACATCAAAAAATAAACTATTTAAATGGAAATTTGCATAGAAGACAAAGAACAATCAGGTACTGTGTGGAGAGAAAGAGAGAGAACAAAGACTCAATCAATCACTGCTTTCACAATTCAATCATCAACCCATCTGAACATGTTGAATGCAAATTAAATCAAATACAGCACATCAGACAAATGAATATAGAACTCTGAAAATTGTAACTAGTATTGGCCTAAAAACAGTAAGGAAAACAAACATTACTTCAACAGCAAAAAAATAAGCATCAACACATTCATTAGTTTCCACATTATGTCATGAGTTTTTACAGTAAAAAATGGTTAGTTGAAAGACGCATACATAAGAACTTCATGAAAAAGTTAAGAAATATAACTTCCACAAGAAGTGGAGAGTGTGAGGCCATCTATACGCTGATGGGAGCTTTGGCACGACAACCTCACCCCAAATCAAGCCACATCAGGTCTTGTTTTTATAATAACACTAAAAGCTCTGAGCAAAGAGCGCTGTCAGTCTACAGAAACAAATTTGTTTTTAATACGTCTAGCAAAGAATTAAATCTGTTTCATCTCTTGCCACCTGTTATCATGCAATGTACATTTTTGTGCGATAAGTTCATTGGAATAAAAATATGTCGAAACTATAATTCAAGCATACAGAGATATGCTTATGGGGGGTTTTGGGTTTGGTTTAATAACTACATCTTTAGTACACAAAACTTGGATTAAACTTAATCGCACGCATACATCTCTGAGATGTCTATTTGATGCGTACGTTTACATCTGGAAGACGTGTTTGCTCATCTGCAATACGTCTATAGGACGTTTCCTGTCAGATGGAAAATATACGTTTAGGAAATGTCTTTATGATTTTGATTGTATGTAAAACTGACATCTTAAAGATGTTTGTAAACAGCAGATGCTTTCCAGATCTTTAACAGACATCTTGCAGTATGCTATCTTCTATATTCAATATGGGTCAATATACCAAACATATTAGAAGCCACTTTTGATATCTGATGTTGCGAGAAATGAACAAAAAAAGAGGAAAAACGAAATTCCAGAACAGATGTGACAGGAAATATACTTAAAATGGTCAATATAACGCAAAATTATTTCATTATATCAATTGTAAACGCACCAGAGGCATTATGGCTTTGTTTAACTCATAGCGGGCGATATGGAAATGCTTATGTTACCCTATTTCATAAATGTTTTCACACATTACGCTGAACATGTTTGCTGTTATTCCTCCTGCCTGTAGAGGTCGCTGTAACACTGTATATCCCAGTATTATGCGGAAAGATTCATCACTGGCAAAACATTTTAAATACCTCAACACTCACATGACACGGACTAACAGTTCCTGAAGTGAAGCTTTTAATGGTCTTCAACGGGTTTGTTGTTATTGTTCTGTCAGGTGCCGTTAAGTCTCGTCTCGTTGTGCTGTGCCAGTTTTTGGGCATGATCGCTTGTGGTTTTGTGAAGCTCTCTTGTTGAACAAAATAAGTTATACTTGGTGTTTTTGACTTCGTGCAAAATGAAAAGCTGCGTTTCCGTGTTTATCGCGCTTTTCGCTGCAAACTGTTTTTTGCTGGAAGGCTCGAGCCACTTGCTCAGCAGGAAAATGTCTAAATTAACCACGGTAAGAGTGTCTAATCAGACTTTATGACTACTATATAGTTTCTGTTTATATATATATATAGAGAGAGAGAGAGAGAGAGAGAGAGAGAGAGTCTAATCAGACTTTATGACTATATAGTTTCTGTTTATTTATATATATATATATATATATATATATATATATATATATATTATACAGTGTCTAATCAGACTTAATGACTATATAGTTTCTGTGTGTGTATATATATATATATATATAATATATAATGTATATATACTATATATAACAATATAATATATAGTGTCTAATTAGACTTAGTGACTATATAGTTTCTGTGTGTGTGTGTATATATATATATATATTATAATATAATATATAGAGTCTAGTCAGACTTTATGACTACTATATAGTTTCTGTTTATATATATATATAGAGAGAGAGAGAGAGAGAGAGTCTAATCAGACTTAATGACTATATAGTTTCTGTTTATTTATATATATATATATAATATATACTATATATAATAATATAATATATATATACTATATATAACAATATAATATATAGTGTCTAATCAGACTTAATGACTATATAGTTTCTGTATATATATATAAATAATATAGTGTCTAATCAGACTTAATGACTATATAGTTTCTGTATATATATATAATATATAGTGTCTAATCAGACTTAATGACTATATAGTTTCTGTGAATGTATATATATATATATATATTATAATATAATATATAGTGTCTACTCAGACTTTATGACTACTATATAGTTTCTGTTTATATATATATATAGAGAGAGAGAGTGTCTAATCAGACTTAATGACTATATAGTTTCTGTTTATTTATATATATATATATAATATATACTATATATAATAATATAATATATATATACTATATATAACAATATAATATATAGTGTCTAATCAGACTTAATGACTATATAGTTTCTGTATATATATATAAATAATATAGTGTCTAATCAGACTTAATGACTATATAGTTTCTGTATATATATATAATATATAGTGTCTAATCAGACTTAATGACTATATAGTTTCTGTGAATGTATATATATATATATATATTATAATATAATATATAGTGTCTACTCAGACTTTATGACTACTATATAGTTTCTGTTTATATATATATATAGAGAGAGAGAGTGTCTAATCAGACTTAATGACTATATAGTTTCTGTTTATTTATATATATATATAATATATAATACTATATATAATAATATAATATATATATATATACTATATATAACAATATAATATATAGTGTCTAATCAGACTTAATGACTATATAGTTTCTGTGTATGTATATATATATATATATATATATATATATATATGTTTATGTTTTATATATGTATATGTTTCTGTAGACTACTATATAATTTCTGTTTTCTTAATTTTTTTTTATCATTGAACAGGTCTGGGGATTTTCTTGGCAAAACTGCGGTAACCCAAATGATCCTGCACAATTGAAGACTCTTAATATATCTCCAGATCCCATTCCCATTCCAGGACAGTTAACAGCAGATGCATCAGGCACAACATCAGTAGAGCTGGCGTCTCCTCTCTCGGTGAGAATCATGATAGAAAGCCTAAATCCATTTTGATTCTTTATCTCGAGACCCAGAATTGCGTGTTTGTAGGGGACTTTATTTAGTGAATATCTCTAAAAGCATGTCTGGGTAGATATTTCTGAGAGATTTTCTGTAGGATTTTCAGAAATGCCAGAAGTTATCACTTCCTCCTCTTGGTTGAAAAGATAACATCATGATTCCGTATTTTTTGTGGAAAGAGGAACTCTTTGTGGGCAACACTAACTGTTAGGCTCATTTGTCAACATTAGTTAATTAAACTAACATGAACTGACAATGAGAAAAACATTTGTTACAGTATTTATTAATTTTTATTAATGTTGGTTAATAAAAATTCAGTTGTTCATTGTTTGTTAATGTTAACTAATGTTAACAAATACAACTCTTAATTGTAATAAAGTGTTAGTAAATGTTGTAATTAACATTAACTAAGATAAATAAATGCTGTAGAAGTATTGTTAATTCTTTATGTTAAACCTTATTGTAAAGTGTTACTGTATTGTGATTGAAACATAACATTAATTTAAAAACAAAAAAAAACTTATTACACTGCCAATTATTACATTGTTTATACTACAAATTCTTGTTAATATAAAAATTAGACCTTTTTTAAGGTTGGTAATTCCTGATTTTGTGCGACAAATCAGGAATTTTTACAAATTTAATTTTTACACATATTTAAGTAAATATGAATCACTTTTTTTATTTATTAAAGGGGTATTTAAATAAGCATTTCCAATTAATTTGTTTGCTAGTATGCATAGGAACATTAAAACTGCATTTTATGCAGTCTTGCTAAATAGTTTACAGACCTTGCAGAATCTGAAAAATCTTAATTATTTTAACAAAAAAAGACCATACAAAATGCATTTTAGTTTTTATTTAGTTCTGTCCTGAATAAGATATTTTGCATAAAAGATTTTTACATAAAGTCCACAACAGCTGAATTTATAAAAATGACCCTGTTCAAAAGTTTACAAACCCTTGGTTGTTAGTACTGTGTCGTTACCTGGATGATTCACAGGTGTTTCTGTGTTTTGTGATGGTTGTTCATGAGCAGTTCTGTGGAAAAATCCTCCACGTCCTGCAAATTCTTTGGTTTTCCAGCATCTTCTGCGTATTTGAACCCTTTACAGCGTCGAATGTTTGATTTTGAGATCCATCTTTTCACACTAAGGACAACTGAGGGACTCAAACACAACTATTAAAAAAGGTTTGAACATTCACTGATGCTCCTGAAGGAAACATGATGCACTGAGAGCCGGGAGCAGAAAACTTTTGAACAGGATGAAGATGTCCAATATCATATTTTTTCATTTAGTTCGGAAGCTACAGAAGATACCAACATGTTTCCCGGAAGACAAAATAGGTACAATTTTCCTTGATCTTCAAATTCCAAAAGTTTACACCCCCTTAATGCATCCTGTTTCCTTCTGGAGTCCCGGATCATCCAGGTAAAGACACGCAGCTTTTGAACGGGGTCGTTTTCATAAATTCAGCTTTTTTTTTTTTTTGTGGACTCTATGTAAACATCTTTTATGTAAAATATCGGTAGCACTTCATTTTACAGTCCTGTTCCCCATGTACATACTATGTACTTATAATACAAATTATAATAACTGGGTAATAACTAGGTACTAACGCTGAACCTACACCTATTACTCAGTATTTTAGTAGTCAAGTAGCATGTAATCACATGTACTGTAAAATAAAGTGCAACCAAAATATATTATTCAGGGCAGTGCATGCATTTTGTATGATCCTTCTTGTTTTGTTAAAATAATTAACATTTTGCAGATTCTGCGAGGGTTATGTAAACTTGAGCATGACTGTATGATACCGGTATGACGTGCTTATTTATTTTTTTTTTTTATAATTACCCATTTCCTAAAAGTAGTTGGCAAAATTCTCATGTTTATTATGCTCCAAAATACTACAAAGACATTTAATAAAAAGGGGGTTTAGAGGCTATACTTGCACCATGAACTTCTGAATTCAGTTCAGAGTTTCCTGGCCATTCGTGTGACCTTGTTTATGCCTTCATGCACTGAAATAAATGTTTTAATTCTTGAAACCTCTGTTGGGTGTCTTGTGACTATCACAAGAGGCTGTAAACGTCAATGTTTGTCTCTTTTTATAGTTTGGTCTTCATAAGGCGCTGTTTTAATAGCTTCATTTCCCGCTGTTTCAGGTGAACGTGACGTTGGAAAAAGAAGTAGCCGGTTTGTGGGTGAAAATACCTTGTCTGGAAGAAATAGGTAGTTGTCATTATCCCAATGTCTGTGACCTGCTCGATCAGCTCATCCCCCCTGGACAGGACTGTCCTGAGCCTCTGCATACATACGGCCTGCCCTGCCACTGCCCGTTCAAAGCTGTGAGTGTCTCCCGATTCTTTAAAGGATTTATTGAACGTGCAAGACCATCATGCATTTTTCATCATATCTTCTTTCCAGGGTGATTATTCTCTGCCGACGTCAGATATCTACATACCAGACGTTGAACTGCCCGGCTGGCTGACCAATGGCAAATACAAAGTACAGGGGATTTTAGGAAGCTCTGAGAAAGAACTGGGATGCCTCAAAATCGGCTTCTCATTGCATTCCTCGAAGTAACAACTCTATGAAGCAGAGATAGTTTACCGTCTTATGGCACTGGTTTTTGGGTAAGAAGAGACAAAACATTTCCTGGTGAAAAGTAGATTGTGATTAATCTATAGGATTTTTACCCAAGTTTCTCTTTCATAACTTTTTAGAATGATGAACTCTCAGTCGGTATGAGCACATTCCTTTTTAACTAAATGATTGAAGCTGTAAATATTCCTACTTTACAAACCGCTCTGACTCATGGGAAAATCTTTAGATCATAAGCTGCACATTTTTAATTAATATGAATGTTTTAACTACTTTTTTTTTTCTTATCATGATTTATGTTGTTCTTTTATACTAATGAAATTCAGTGGCAAAGCAAAGCTGACTCCGTTTTGTTTAAAAGGGAAATTCCTTGTTTTTGTTCTTAATAAACATTCAAACACAATTTTTAGTAGTCGTTTTACTCATTGAGTCTGATACTTTTTTTAATACTTTACTTACAATCATTTATATTTTCAGAAACACGTACATGTTTGATAAAGAGTCAGTGTGTTGGAATGAAAGCTATATAGTTCTCAGTTCACACACTAGGCTTTTATAATAATAATCACATGATAGCACTATTCCTCAACAAACATGTGACTGCTGTATTTAAAGAAACCAACAAAATGGAGTTAACATTCTTTGACATCGTAATATTGTCAATTGTAGCAAATTACATTTTATTAGAGTTATCATCTCTGAGATTTCTTGAAGGGTTGTCATGGTGTGAATCAGCCTGTAGATGTCGCTGTATAATTGTTTTTATAATTGCATAAAGAATCACAAGGAAGTAAAACCTGTTTCAATAATAGAACACTCGCATGACAAACTTTCTAAACCGTGTCTGTGATGTGGAATGATCATGTTAATGTGCAGTGTTTCAGAGTATCATATCCTTAACTTTTAGTAAACACCTCTTCGATGAGGTGACACAACCGTGTGAAATGAAGAAAAGCTGCATTTCCTTGTTTCTCGCTTTGTTTTCTGCCAACTGCTTTTTGCTGGAAGTCTCAAGCCATTTTAAGAAGGTAAGAACGTGAGGTTGAAATCAGACCGTTTTGATACTATTTTAGTTTTCTTTATTCTAACATGTACTACTTTGTGTTCTTGATCAGTTTAAGGGCTTTTCCTGGGAAAGCTGTGGAAAGCTTGATGACCCCGTACATGTGAAGACTCTACATGTGTATCCAAACCCAATTCCTTCACCAGGATATGTATTAGCACCTGCATCAGCCACCACATTAATAGATCTGCTCTCTCCTTTACCTGTAAGTTGAAAATGTCGTCATATGACGTACCATTCAGTGTTGTTTTTAGTGTCATTTATATATTCCTTTCATTTTTGTCAGTTTTTTTAGTGATTTAATGGCCATATAGCTTTTATGAACTCTTCTAGTTTAATTATTTTACTACAAAATCAAATTAAAGCTGCAATATGTAAGATTTTTGCAGTAAAAACCACTGGACCAGTATTATATAGTTTGTTCAGTTGAGTACTTATATGTTCCAAATATTTCCTACTATTTGCAAATCGTGAGAAAATTGCTATTTTATTCAAGAATCCATGACATGTGACCGTCATATCCGCATTATTTATTTTGTAGAAACCATGGAAACACCAAATAGACTTTAATATATATTGCATGTTTTATTAGACAAGGGAACATGTTTTGATACATTTATAGACCAAAAACTAATCATTGTTTTATAGCTAGCTCAACGCGTTTAGTCTTAGTTTAAATCTAAATTTCTTGATTTTTTTTTTGCGAGTACCACGCCTCAGAGAAAAACGCTATTTTGCCAAGTAACGTTAGCTAACATAGCATAATCAGATGCGGCTTTATTTTTAGTAACAGTAATACAGAATTTTCTCAATCTTACAATACGTTTTAAAATTAGTCGCGCCGGCGACTGTGTCATAATAAAAGTCCCGTTGCTCTCGATGCGTGTGTCGTTCGTCTCTCATTATCAATCGCTCCAGCGTCTCGTTCAGCTCCACAAGTAACGTTAATAATCGTATCCATGAACATGATTTCTGCCCGAGTCCCGTCCCGATTCTTTTCCACCGGCTGTGAGGTGAAGACCGCATGTCCCAAGATTCCTCGCTCAAACTTGGCGTCATCAAGCTACGCCTTTGTTTTGAATAGGCGACCTCTATCGGACGAAAAACTACATATTGCACCTTTAAGCTAAATGAAAATGAGAAATGTTGCATTGGCATTTATTTTTGTTTTATTTCAATGGTTTTAGTTAAACCTCTGAAGTGAGTTAACTTTAACAAATGTTTTTATGTCTGAGATCTATGAGTCAACCTGTATGACTGCATTACATCAACACCATGTCCTATCTTTATAAGATCTTTTGGATGACGTTATTTTATTTGTTTCAGGTGAACTTGACACTGGAAAAAGAAGTTGGTGGGGCGTGGGTAAAAATACCTTGTGTTGATGACCGAGGAAGTTGTTATTATCCTGATGCCTGTGACGGGTTGGTCCAGATCTTCATGATTTTCACAGGACTCTGTCCTTACCCTTCACATTCAAGTAGTTTCTCCTGCGGCTGCCCGCTCAAAGCTGTGAGTGTCACTGAATAACTAAGTTCACACCAAACTTTAATATATTGCTTTATCTGTGTAGTTAACATATGTCTTGTTGTTTTAGGGTGACTACGTTTGGCCAACATCTGGTATCTACATACCTAATTTTTCACTGTCTGACAAACTGACCAATTTCAGATTACAGATAATTTTAGGCAACTCTGAAAAAGAACTGGGATGCCTTAAAGTCAACTTCTCAGTGGCATCAGCACTACACTACCAACACAATGAAATGTAGTGGTTGCTATTCCTGATTTAAATGACAAGAGCTGAATGTTAAGGTTAATTTAATCTACAGTACCGACATTAAGATTTAAAATGACAAAATATTCAGTCATCATGAGCATACACTTGAACAAGCAATCAACATCTCATGAACTTCTTTTAATTGATAACTGCTGTAAACTTTTTGAGATCAGCTGACTTTAAATGTTTGTAAATGTAAGAATGTTTGCCAACTCAAACATCACAAACGCAGCTCGTACAGTTGCTGCTATGTGTCACAAGTATAAAGTTGAGTAGAGCGGACACAAGCATCTCGCTTTTAATATACCCATCCAACTTATCTGGATTTTTTTGACATGATGTGCCACAGCTGTGTAAGAAAACATTATAAACTGGTACATTTGTATTTTTGAATGGGTGCATGATGATGCTGTATGCTATTAAAGTGTCCAAAGTGTAAGTGTGTTATATCTCTATGCCCGTTCGCTTTGATATGGTCATGATTGGTCGGAAAAACGCAAGGTTTTGAGATGTGTTTTTTAAAATTCGAAAGGATTTTAATTTGAGAATGTCGTTTTTAGAATACTGTGTCATGTCATAAATGGTCATGCACTTCCGTCTAGCGCGTTTACAAAGAAAAACAATGGAAAAGTCGCATTTTGGAATTGAAAAACGCATTCTCTAACTCTAACCTTATACTGAACTAATTAGGTTAAACTCCACCAGTTAGGTTCAAAGCAGTCTGGACATCATTTGGCTCAACACCCTCTAGCTCCACTACTGTAGCCACGCCCCAAACTCTCGCTATAGGCTGAGCTGGAAAGAGATTGACAGATCTGGGTGGACCGCTCTCAGTGTATTGATGGTGTCTGGGAGAATCAATAGTAACACGTTTGGGGAATATAAACCCATGGTATATCAATAGTAGTAAACAAACAATAAACTGAGTTAAGAGAACATAAAAATCTTACCCAATTCAATAATAAAATGGTCTTAATAAACATTCTCATCTGTAACAGTTTTCATTAGTTATGTTTTAAATTCTCCTAAAAAAGCTGTGCTAGCTCATTTATTTATTTTTAAGTCTGATAATCTTTCCCCTGCACCGTAACTCTCAAATCTCATTTGCACGTTCGTCATGTAAGTGATGTCAGTGCCATTCGCAAATGTAACCAAAAGTTTAAATATATGCAAATGCTAATGAGAAGCTGCAGTGGTACTTTTCATTCTTTTTTTAGCTTGCAGCTTCTGGTTTGCGCATGACTTAATTTCATGTAGCAGAGTGCACAAAATGTTTTGCTTTCCACAAGAGAAAGTCAGTCACGCATATTAAGGTTGGATTACACAGCGTGACTTTTAAAATCTGAACAAATTTTAAAACACACGTAGTGAATTTTTAAATGGTAACAGAGAAAAACGACTGAAAATCACACACTACCAGATTTTCAAGTACCGAATGAAAAAAAAAATCAAGAAATATGTGCCTTGACAACTGACTGGATGGAATCATATTCTGAAGCTTAAAAAACTGCACCCATATGCAAAACTGCTGACTGACTCTGACTTAAAGCTGGAGTTTTGTACTGATTTTTGCCCTGATTTGCAGTCTAGCTAGTATGCAAAAATTAGAGCCAATATGCAGATTTTAGGCAGTCAGAGTTTGCATTTTATAGAAAACATGTTTGATGTTTTGAGCTAATTTTAGGACACATTGTGTTAATTTGTCATGTGTCTCCTAGGCACATGTTTCTGGTAGTGTGTGATCATCAGTCGATTAGTTTTTCTCTGTAACCATTTACAAAGTATGCAAGAATAGGACGTGTTTTAAATTCTGTTCCCAATAGTCGTGTAGTGTTTTCCAGCTTTTTTTGGTAACTGCATTGACTAATCGGGGCAAAAAATTAAGTAGTGTATTGTAGCCTTTAGGAATGGTAATGAAAATTCAATTTCGTATGAACATATCCTGATATTTCTTACCAGGATATGTTCATACGGTCAAAACATCACTCCTCCTGTAAACATTGTTTGCATTCCTGATTTTTCAGGCTGTCTTTCAAGAGTTGTAGCCTTCAATCCAGATGTCCAGGTGGAACACCAACCAAAGCAGATTTCCACCGTGAGCAAGACTAGCCATGTTCTTCATTTTTGATGATAGCTAAACCCAGATGTACCGTCACTTGTAAAAATTTCCTGTCATGTGAAAGGTGATGTTTATGAAATGCACTCTGTATAAACTTATCTATGAAATTTAGAACTCTCAGCTCTATGTGATCATCATGTACTGTTTTGCAGATTTAATTAAACCTAACTTAATAGTTCTCTCAGTAGGACTTCTAAGTTTTATTTCGCCCTCTGAAAACACTGAGGTTTTCCGCAGCCTTGAGGCTTACACCATGCCTGGGGTCGGAGGGGGAGCAGTGGAAAGAATGTTATCTCCTGGCTGACTGAGAGACGTCTGTTTTTTTTTTTTTAAGAGCTTTGTGGCACAAAGCACGTTCATAAAGCTTTGGGGCACATACTCCTTCTGGCTGGCAGAGTACATGTGTTTACCATGCAAAAAACAACATTAGAAATACACCATGTGAACTTGAACAATGAACTTAATGTACTGAACTATTTTATATTTGCTTTTTTTAATCTGCTTCATCAGAAAATACAAATTAATATTATTTTCCAAAGAGGGTTTCAAAACAATTCAGACTTCATGCCTTGTATATGAGGTGTGTCCTGATGTAGTGTTAAAGGGGATCTCTTATGCCCCTTTTACAAGATGTCCCCAGAATGCATCTGTGAAGTTTCAGCTCAAATGATAATTTATTATAGCTTGTCAAATTTGCCCCAATTTGGGTGTGAGCAAAAACATGCCGGTTTTGTGTGTCCCTTTAAATGCAAATGAGCTGCTGCTCAAAAGAGGGCGGAGCTTTAACAGCTCGCGCTTTGGTTGCTCAACAACAACAAAGCTGGAGAATCTCACGCAGCCAAAATGACGATCTTTAGTAACGGTGTTCAGCCTTACAATGTTCAAACCGACACTGATGGAGAGACTCAGGAAGAAGTTACAACTTTTAGACGTTTCTGATTCGTTCGTGCCGAACTGACCCTCTTTTGTGAAGCAGTCTGGTGTTAAAGGACGCATGGCAACAACACTCTACTACAACAGCTCTTCCTCTTCTCTAAAGCAGCCCAACATGGCCCCGCCCCCTTTGTTGCGTGTTTTCAGGGGCGGGGTTTATGTAAATTTTAGTGTTAGTGATGTCACTAACCCGGGAAGAAGCTCGTTGTAGTCCAGCCATTTATTGTAGTCCATAAAACTAAATATCTCCCTTTGCATTGAACTTTGAGCGTCGTAACTTTGCAGACGTTGTTTATGCTCAAACAGCAACATTACACACTAACTAAAGTTAAAAAAGTGAAATCATAATCAACCACCCCTTTAAGGAAATCGGCTTGACTTATTGTTTTCCCGTAAAACTCTGACCTCATCTCCGTGATAAGCCTGTTAACTTTGGCAAATCCTATGTTAAATCCAAACACACTGTTTTATGCGATTGCAGTGTTTTTGTTCCTGCAGATAACCGACCTACCAGACGACTCGCTTTATTATTGTCACCACTAAAGCTGCCGAGACCCTGCAGCTGCCTGTCAATGGAAAGTTTGTCATGACGCACACTTCTCAGCAACAACTGCTCTATCGTTTTTATGACAGATTACAAACCTTACTATAAATAGACAAAAAGGAAAGTCTCGAATTACCCAGATGATCCAAAGTCGATGTATAGTATATTAGCGCTATGTATTCCAAACAAGAGGCCAAAAATAGCTCTGACACTCTACTGTATACCATATATAGAGCAGTGAATGTGATTAGCTCAGATGTGCTGGTTTATATTTTGACCGCCGAACATTTAACAATATTTTACGTTATAATAGGCAGTGACAGACAGATAGAAAGGTCACCCATCCGTCTCTCTTTCTAAATGTACACGCATTTATCATTAAAATGACACTGGTGATGAAACCCCGACGGGCAGCCAGTATAAACCTTGTTATGTTTAATTCAGCATGTGCATCCACATACCTCACCGCTGACTGTGGATCACTGCTGTTTTGACAGTTTCTCTAAACAGAATTCCTCTAAAACAAAAAGATAAAATACAGTTCAACTTCACTTTGTTGACCCGTGAGCTTCACATTTTTACTCCTCAGTTTAACTTGTGGCATAATATGGCCATTTTACTGTCAGACTTCAGTTTAATTTGGAGACAGATGACCAATATTATGCTTAGAGAACAAAACATCCAATAAATTTGCTCATTCCAATGTTTTTTTCTTCTTCTATAGCTAACAGTAGCAGACAGTAACTGTTTATCTGTCTGTATAGTCTGTAACTAACCCAAGATTTGCAACTCGTTCATTTTTAATCTTAATTTTCAGATGAGTTTTAGAACAAGATACCAGACACTTAACTTTACAAACTGTTATAATAACCTTCTGACGCATGATGTCTTTTTCATTTAAATATATATTTGCGTATTTGTGTACTTCCTGTGAAAATGTAATTGTTTTTATGTCTATTTAAAATAAAATGGTGGTGCAACGCAAGGATATTTGGATAAAGAATATTTAATATTCATAATAAAACTGTTTACTGTCAAAGAAAAATTTAATAAACAACATAATTATAAGGTTTAAGGCGAGACACCACAGGTGAATAGCGTAAAAAAAATGAACTAATAAATATCAACATACTTCCAGCTGATTGATTACATTAAGAATTGCAAACATTTTTTGTATTACAAGTTTTCTGAAATGTTATGTTTAAATATGCAAATGAGGCGTTATCTAATTAAATATGTGCTAATTTGCATAATTAACAAAAATCTGAATATTGGAGGAAGTCAGGTTCAGAATTCTTTTGAGATATTAAAGTCAAAGGTTTTTACAGCAGGAATTTTGGATATCCATTTTTATGACTCCATAAAACAGAAAATACTATCAATATACATATATATATATATATATATTAGGAATTAAATGTTGTAGAAAATCAGGCAAATTATATCTCAACAAATCCTACAGTAAAAATCTTCAGAATATAGATAGGAATTAAACTGTAAAGTTCTGCTGAAGTGGAGATTTCTGATTTTTGAGAAAATGGCCTTTAAAGATATTTACAGTAATTTAAATCTACATATGCAAATATATAAAGTGCTATGTGTGTTCTTTCCACCAGTGGAAAAAAAAAATGTTTTTGCCCGTTGTGCCCCCTTCATTAAACTTTAAAGGGAATTATTATTGTATTGAACAAAAGCAAAACCTTAAAGTCAGCATTAAACGGAAGTAGCGACACTCATATCTTCCCGATATCCAAGTGAAATGGCTTCTTGATCAAGAAAAAAATGTTGGGTGGGACTTAAAAATTGTTTTTTTATTTTTTTATTATTATTTATTAGAAAATGTGTTACAGAGTAACACATGTTATCAAATATATAACAAATAAAAGTACACTAGGTGGGGCTTAAATAAAGTCTAGAAAAAAAATATTGAAATATTTACAAATTTTTAAAGTTTTAACTGCTTTTTGTTTCAAAGAATATCGTATAGAATCAATATAATGTTCAAATTCATTCTTAAAATATGTAAAACAGGGTTGTTGTTTTTTTACCAGAAAACTGAATATGAAACTTTGCCATTAAAAGTATCAAGTATCAATCCTCCATATGACCAAATACTACATCCTTCCATTCCATCGGGAATTGGTTGGATGGTTATGCTTTGTTGCTGTGATATCATGTGAGTGACAGATTGTCCCGCCCTCCCGCCAGTAAACACGTCATCAGAGAAGAGATGTCGCTGCAAGAGGGAGGGGAAGTTACCATGAATTTAAAAAAAAAAAAAAAAGTATAAATCGTTTATAATAAATGCTGTATATTCTATTTTAAAAAGTAGTCAATTTTGATTCCATAGTGACTTTAAGGTTTTGCACTTTGGGTAGGTTCGAGGAAGCTGCGGTGTTTCCGACATCACCTCACAGCCCCCGCCCCCCTGCCCCAGTCTGAGCGGGTCAATGAGAGCTCAAATCCGAACTGCTGCACACAGTCAAAGAGCCACTATCGAGGACAGAGCAGAGAATACAGCAGAGGAGTATGGGTTGTCACAACAGCAAAATTTGTGGCCAGGTCCCCCGGAAAAAGGTAGGTCGATTTGTAACATTTTTAGTACATACTTCAATGAGACCCGCGGATGTTGCAAATGCACCACGTGCAAATGTATCTGTGTTATGGAGCCAGTTTTGTTTTGTTCTCTCAAATCACTTGTTACTTCCTCCCTAATGCGTTAGTCGAAGCGAAAGCTCCCATGTTAGTTTGTCGACTTGTGAAAGTTTTAATTAGAAACAGATGACGGTTCAGCAGATCTAAATGTCACATCCGTTATGACAAATTTAAGGTGTGTTATCCTGTGTTTTAAATGTGATAAGTTTGCTCCGTTTGAAATTGTTCCGCATTTCGGGTAATTACAAATAAAAAGTGACATTTATTTGCCATGTTGGTTGCAAAACTTTTTAGCATTATCTGCAAATATGATGGTGTTAGTGAATATACTTACAAAGCTCAATGTTTTCTAAACACTTTTTATGTTTTCTTTTTATTATTCTAAACCATTTTTTTTTCTAGAATTTCAGTGTTTAAATTGGACATTGAAAACATAGCAAAGCATATACAACCGGTTATTTGAATCGTCTTTTTGTTTTTTCATGCATTAAAAGAAATAAAGTTTCTTTTCATTGGCCTGTTTATAATTCAAAGTACCTCATCTACTCTTTAAAATTGACATAATTTGCATATGCGTTCCTTCCTGGGGCCTTTTAAACATAAAGGGGAAATCTGGCTTTGAAAGTGACGGGGTCAAGCTTTCATTAGCCCAGTTTGCTGAAGGATTTAGATTCACTGGGCTTGGATATGACAGACACAGGGTCCCAAATTTCTCACAGCAAGCTTTAATGTGACCTATAAACAGACGGAGTTCTTTGGTCGTGTTAATCGCATAGCCATGTGTCGGTATACTTGACATGGACAACTGGAGAAGTGTGAAAAGTCTCTGAAGACTAAACAGAGAAAGACTATTACAGCCTCTATTGCATGAAAAACACACAACCACATGACGGTGAAGTGCAATAAAGCCAAGGGTTCATTAAAGTTCCAGAACATTTGGTTCCCTGCCACAGAGAGCCAGCAAATACATAATAGTGTTGTTGTGGATTAAACTGAATTATGAGATTGCTTTTTCATTTAAACGGTCTCACATGGGAGTGAGAATCTCACTCGTTATTAACCGTGATGATTTGACTCTTTGTTGTTTGCTTTTACGAATAGCTAGTATTTTATGTTTATGAGAATGTTGATGATGCTTTTTTTTCTCAATACAATCCAAAAATCGTGCTAAATATTGGTTTCAAGTCATACTAAAGTTATGCGAGTTAAAAGTGATCTTTGAGTCTTTGCCACAGCTCAGATTTGTTTTGTGTGAAACGCTCCAGAATGTGTTGAGAAACGCTTCTCTAACCTGAAGTAAACTGGATTTTGCTCTCAGCGGAGAGACGTTTTGCACTTGTGACTGTTTTGAGGCTGTCAGCAGACATTTGGCACGTAAGCTTCAAAACGTTAAATCACCTGTGAACAGTGCCGGCCTTGAGCGCCATCTTCAAACATTCACACTGGAGCTGCACGATTCTGAATGGACAACTGAACAAAATAACGCAATTTACTAGAGGTTCTGACCAAATATTTAATTTATTTGATTTAATTACTTTTTAAAAAATCTGGTTGAATGAATGATTCAATGACTCACTCATAAAGACTTCATTGTCCCCTTATACCCTCATTCACCATTCCCTACATTAGTCCACTAATATTGAGGGAGTGAGTTTGGACACTCAGTGCGCTGGAATAGCTGCCGCTTTTGCATAATTTGTTTAATGCATAATTTGCATAATTTAAGTTTAATTATTTGAGACTTAGCAAACTGGCAGCTCCAGTCGTAAGATGATAAGAATCATCCTGAAATCTGTCATTGAAACTATGTATTAACCTTAATTAAGCAATTCAATTAAAAAGGAATTTATACCTGTATGATATTATGCTGTAGCCACATTGGACCAGCTGTGGGCGCCATCTTCTGGTCAGACACAGGAATTCATTGGGCACGCAACTCTCACAGTGACTTTATTCTCGAGCTGTTGAGCATACATCAGTTGTATACCATTGCAGTGCATTGTGGGATTGAATGAGTGCGCTCTGATATCCACTATAGTTGCGGACACCACTACAAATGGCTGTCCCTTAAAAAGGACCCCTATTTAAGGGTATAGAGGGCGATTTCGGACACAGCCTTTTTGAACAAATCTCTTGAATGATCGATTCCGTAGCTGGGTTTCCATCTAAACGTGAAGCGAATCCTTTCAAAGCTCGCAAAAAAAGAAAGAAATTACACAAGCTGCACATGACTCTTGTCTTTCTATGGCAAAGCACCAGTACATCCAAAATTAATGCATTATAACGGCATCAAACATAAATGTATAACATGTCTGTTACACTATCAGCAGAAACGGATGATTTGTCACGTTGGTTTAATGCTTGCTAAGTCAGAATTTATTTGGGAAATGTATTTCCATCTCCAAGTCAAAAACCACATCAAGCCAGTGTAATTTTTCGAAATTGGGCGTTTCCATTACTCGTTTCTGATGCGATACTTCAAAATGCGCATAAAAACAGGGTGGTGGAAACAGCTACTGACAAATACATTAAGTCACTGGTCGCCACCTACTGGCATAACAATGTACTTTTAAGTTTCTTTCAAAAGTTAATTTACTCTAGTCTCTGCCGTAGACATCACTGTTTATATCTGAATTATAATCTTTGATCTCAGTACTTCTATGATCATTTTAATTATTGTGGCAGAAATATTGATCCTGTGTGTGGTTGAAAAGACTGTTTGTGAATTCGTTTCATACCAATTCATGACAACTGCTTTCTCTGCGTCAGCAACAGTTTGCGGCGATGTACCGGTCAAAGGTTTAACAGACACAGCCCAGTCGTTGTCATTTAGGAGCAAGATCGTGTCTGTGTTTGAATCGAGATTGCGATCTTCTAACAATTAATTGTGCAGCTCTACTAGAATGGCACAATCTTCACACCCTGGATACATGAAGGTGTTCTTCCTGAATTTCAGTGCATGCTAATAAGCCAAACAATAATGTTTTCAGCAAAAAGAAAGCTGAAATAATATAGTAAGCTTTTGAGAAGTTATTGTGTTGTCTTCTGCTTTAGCTTGGTATCCACTTTGGATGTACATTACCACTGAATGTACACTACCATTCAGAAGTTTTGGTTCAGTAAGGGATATATGAAACAAATTATTGCATTAAATTGATCAAAAGTGACAGTAAAGACTTTTGTAATGTTAAAGTGTTCATTTCGAATAGCAGCACAATGATTTTCAACATGAAAAAATTTCTTGAGCAGCAAATCAGCTCATTAGAATGATATCATGTGACTGATGCAGAGTAATGATGCTGAAAATTCAGATTGCCCATCACACGACTAAATTTAAAAATATTCAAATAGGATGCGGCTATTTAAAATTGTAATAATATTTCACAATGTTACTATTTTTACTGTATTTTCTGATCAAAAAAAGCATAAGAGACTTACTTTTCAACAGTAGTGAATGTGTGGTATTTGAATATTTTTTTTTTTAATTAATATGATCCGTATAGAATAAGCAGTGGCTTTGTATAAATTTGTAAAAATATTTAACAATTAAAAGTAAATGAGAGATCACTTGTCCTACCTATTGAGAGATACAAGTCAAGTTTTCAAAGTGTGCTGTATTACTGCAAGTGGTTTGTCGATGATGTCATGGTTGTGCAATCTCGAGTGCATGTCTCACCCGTAATGTAAGACTGCTTTGGAATGCAACAAATATCAATTTATATAAGACACTTGTGAAATGTTAAAGAATTGCACATGTAGATCCAGCTTGTCAGGTAGTTTTTGATTGATTGCTTTGCTGCCTTTAGCTTCAGTGCAATAAAAAGTTTTTTTTCCCTCTTCATTCAGAAAAAAAATAAAGCACAAGAAGCTGAAAAGCACATAAAGGACATCAAACTTCAAGATGCAAGTGGTAAGTGCTTTCACCCAATGATGTCATGTGAACATGTGCATGTGCTACGGTTATTATCTATTAATGTGTGCTTTTCGTGCGTATGATTGAGTGCTTTTTGAATGTCTCATGATCCCATTGTGAAGCGTGTTGTTCTTGGCAGGCCACAGGCTTTGGTAGTGCTGATGTTAGGTTGCAGGGATCTGTTAATATTGTTGTTGCTGGAGGCAATCCTGGCTTGCGCTCATGGAGATATTGTTTCAGATGTACCATTGAGTAGGGCAAAAATCATAATCACGATTATTTTGGTCAATACTGAAATCTTGATTATTTAACATGATTATTGGTGGGTAATATGATGAGTCTTAGTTGGGGAAATTTCACAATTATCGATACTTCAGCAAAAATGAATATAGCTTAAGTAATGTTGGTGAAGTTCCTGAAAACGGTTTCAGAAGACAAGTAAACAGTCACAATAAGAACAAAGAAACAAATTCAAACAAAACCGACAAATACAACAGAACAAAAATACAGTTTTTTAGGTTTTTTCAGGAAGATGTAGGCCGACTAACAGTGGTATTCAGACATGTGATGGAAAACAGGAACTGAAAGTAGCTAATCAAATGTAAAATAATACTGCTGTATATATTAAATATAGATTCATTCTTATTACATCTACAAAAGTTGTTCATTCAAGAGCAATGAGTGATTTTTGTCTTTTTGTTGTTTGATTACCATTATAAAATGGTTAGTCCCTGTCCTTGATTCTGATTGGTCAATAGCTGTTTTATTCACGCTTCGCCCAACGGTTCTGTGTATCACTACACAACACCCTTAGCAACCACTTAGCAACGTGAATGGTCTGTTCCCAATTGATATTGAAGCTTAGAAGAGTATCGTGAGAAAGAGATCGAATAAACGAGTTTATTACCTGGATTCAGATTTGGCGTTTTCCTTCAGGTCAGTCCTATGTTCATAATAAAAAATGTCCGCTGCAATATCTTGTCCTTTTAACAGTTAACAGGTTTTCCTGTGACTGACAGCGCCAGTCAAAGCATTTGTCAGTTGCGTCTTGTTCCGTATTTTCAATGTAAAAGTCTTCGCTACTGACTGACACACTCATAAATACAGTCTTTGCCGCCATCTGATGGCGCAATAATGTAACTTCTGTTGCTGTTCACTGTCAGGGACTACTTTTCCCCGTGGAAGGAAGGCATTTACTGATTTTACTTCATGAGAGTAGCATTGAGATATATTTTGGCTTTAATATTTATATTGTGTTGCTAGCTGCTAGCGCTGTATCGTGATCAGCGGCCTTCAGCCGTGACTTATTCACCATAGACCACAGCTTCTCATACCTTATTGCTTACTTAATGACGGACTGCAGCAGATTTATTAGGCTGCTATCACTTTAAGAGCTGCAGAGATCCAATATACTGTTACACCGATCCAATATACTGTTTCACCGATCCAATATACTGTTTCACCGATCCAATATACTGTTTCACCGATCCAATATACTGTTTCACCGATCCAATATACTGTTACACAGATCCAATATACTGTTACACAGATCCAATATACTGTTACACAGATCCAGTATACTGTTACACAGATCCAGTATACTGTTACACAATACTGTTTTTCAACTGTTTACATTCACTTAAGGCATAACCAACTGTGTTAACGAGGATACTCCGCAAAACGGCTTTTCGGGATTTTTGTGTGTCTGCTATTGACCATTTTAGCTGCGTATCAGAAGCCCACAGTATACTTTGCTTATGCACGTTCGACTCCGTCTCAAAGCGCACGCACAGAAAGCCACCTAGGGAACAGTATCTCTTTCACGGCTTAATATCAAGCACGTCCCACAGTTTGGCAACAGTTGACTGTGTTTTACAGCTCTCGCTTATTCAGCAGATTTGGATGTCAAGTTTAGCTTAGGGAGGAAAGGATGGTGCACGGGACAAAATTGGGCACAATCTTGTTTTGATAATCGTTGGAAGCCGAAATCAAAAACTCAGTTACGATTAATCTCACAATGTAGTGTTCAATTGTTCTGCCCTAGGTACAAACTCTTCTGAGGAGCATCGCTCTGGTTTGGAGAATCAGTTGGAGACTTACGAATGGCAGCTAAAAATACTACATGCAGTTTTGACAGCTTCAGGAGACCAGGAGAGAGAGCAGCTCCTCAAGGAACATCCTGGAGACATTTGCACTTTAGTTCACAGCATTACAGAGAAGGTATGGTGCAGAATCTCTTCATATTGAAAGCCTTTTCTTTTTGTCTTGTGAATGAAACTCCTAGCAAGTACATGTAGCTTCATGTAGCCATTCAAGAGAGGCTAGTGTCCTGATCCCAGATTATGTCAACAGCTTATACATTATGGAGCTGTCAGCGGCAATAAACAAGACATGCTTTTCCATTACAGCATAATTGAGAACATGGTTTCTGCGCACTGTTGTTCTGATTGTCTCTACAGGGTTTGGGAATGTGTGCTGTGGTACATCTGTCCTTGAGCTAACCTCTGACCAACAAAGCTAAACCTGTTTGCAGGGAGGGATGTTATTCATTGGCTTGTGTGTTTAAACACTCTAGAACACTGCTTGCTTTAAGAAGAGGGAACAAAAGATGACATACTTTTTTTTTACCTTTCACCTAGAGTTTATTTGTAGTCTAAGACTTATTTATTATATCAAAATATATATCGCTGTTAAACTAGTTGAGTTAATCATACACACAGATATTTAAACATTCTATAGATTTCTACTGGTTTGATAAACGGCTGTTTATAATACTATAATCAAACTCGCACATTAACATGCATTTTTACATTTTAAAGTGCTCCTATTATGTTATTTTTAAAGTTTCTAATTATTTTAATAAGCTTACATGCATTACAATATATCAGTCTGTGTGTAATGAATGAATATAACATACAAGTTTCACTTTTTGAATGGAATTAGTGAAATAAATCAACTTTTTGATGATATTCTAATTATATGACCAGCACCTGTGTATATAATTCTTTTTTCTTTTATTGAAGTTTTCGGTTAAACTTTATTTTAAGATGTCAGTAAAACAGTGTAATTATAAATTTACATACTGAGTAATAATAATTAACAACATGTACTTACTATAGGTTTGTTAAGGGTTTGGTTTAGGGTTAATTGTATGTAATTATGCAAAATTTCTAGTTATTACTACAGAAACTACATGTGACAATGACACTAAAATAGTGTTACCAAGTTTTCTTCTTAATTTCTGCTACTGAGTTTGCCATAAAAATAGCCATTGCTGCTTATATAGGGTTAAATGGTAAATGAATAAATGCTTCATGTCTTGTTTTAACAGGTAAAGACTGAGATAACCGCTGATCTAAAAGATCTCCATGAAAAACAGATGAGGAGCAGCTTAGAACGACATCAGAGCGCAACAGAAGGTCAGAGGACTAGTGCACTGACACACATGCATAAATGTGAAGTACTAAGTCACATTAGTTAACGCATCTACCAAGAGTGTAAATATAAACCTATTCAAATAACAATGTTTGATCATTTACTTTCCAGAGCTGCAGCGTTTACACAATGAAGAGAAGAGCGTTTTAAATGAGTCGCATGCAGCCGCCGAGGATGCTTTGAAGGTAAAGCATGTCTATTTGTAACATCACTTCTCTGATTTGACTTGATTCATTTCATTGACAACTGATCTAATATAGTTCCCACGTTGAACTTTCTATGAACTCAGGATCAGATTGAAGGGCTGACATCAGAGCTGAAGCTGTTCAACGAGTTAAAGCGCAGAGCGGAGGAGTCCACGCTCAAGAGAGACCTTCAGAGAAATATTGAGGTTTGTTATGAGAATGGAGATCTATTGTCAAAGCATGCTTCAGATAGCTGTAGTACTCGGCTGAGTCTTGTCTTTTTGTCCCAGACTCATGGCAGCCCTGGTGAATTCTGGGAGCAGGAGCAGGAGAGCCTGTTATTTGTCATTGAAATGAAGGGTGAGCGTTTACAGGACCAGGGGAACAAGCTGCTGCAGATGGAAACACTGGTAACTTTTATTGATATCTACTTGACCCTTCCCTGGGAGTTTGATTGACAGGCGATCTGACCAATCATAACTCTGAATTCACCATATTGCCCGGCAAAGCAGTCAGAGGAGTTAGTAGATTAACGTCGGTGAACAGTGTGTACACTCACGTCTTTCCGCGCTTGAAGCAACATTCCTTCTGATGTTCATTCATGTTTATTTGATGCTATAAATGAACTAGTATGAAGAGATGATCGGTTCACGAGGAGCTACAGCGATCTGTCACCACACATTAAACACACACTAGACGCTATTTATTGATTAAACTTCTTTCAAAAATTACACTATTTTAAATTTGGTTTCATATCAAAAGTAACCTCTGTCTTGTCTGTCGACGTGTTGTCAGTGTCCTCTTTGCTCCAGGATGTATATTTCAAAGCGTTAGAACATGATGTGTGGCGTGAGAGCGCATGGATTGTCGGGCATAGCAACAGTAACTAAAGGGGGCGGGTCTTTGCTAGGCTGTATCCATCATATAGACAGACCAGATTATTAGTGCTCGATTAATCTGTATTTTTATGGTAACGTCCGCCTTGTTAAACATGCCATCTTCTTTATTCTCTCTCTCTCTCAAGTGAAATTATGCACAAAAAGCAGGTGCACGTTATTTGTGTATATATGTTTATTTAAATGTGGCAAATTGACCTATTTGCAAAAAGAAATGCACAGGCTAGAAAAAGTGCATCAAAGTTGACACTGTTTTCTGCTTGGTTGACAGGTGGAGAAGAACCTGTCATTAGAGGATCAGCTCCTGCACGCTCTCCAGCAGAGTGAGGACTACAGGGTCCGGATAGACAACTACCAGAGCCTCATACAGTATGTGTTTACTTCTCTTCGCAAACTGTTATTATAGACGGAGTATTTTAAAGTGCCCTTATTATGCTTTTCCAAATATTGCCTATCATGTAGTGTGTGATACAGATGTCTGTGAAATGTAAAAGGTCTGTAAAGTTTCAAAGTGCAGATAAATGGAGTTTTTAGCTCCCAAAAGAAAGAATCGATTCAGCAATTCCAGTCTCACTTCCATAACCTATTTAGGTTTGTAACAAATTTGCATAATGTCACCCTGTGGTCTTCATTGGCTGCCAGCAAACAGCATCTACTTTGACCCGCCCTCAAACACTAGTTGAAGCTGAAGCATGGGAGAGTTCGATTCCTCTTTCTTATTTGTGCATCCACGTTTCTTTTCCTCGCTTCCTTTGTGTCTTAGCTCCACCCCCTTAGGATGCAAGGGGGAAAAACTCTTCCTCGTTTCTTACGGTGCAATTAGAGCATCGAGAGTCCTTCAAGATGGCCGAGTATGATCGGTCTCTGGGTCACGAGCTGGAGGAGCGAGGAAATGAGGAAGCGTCAATTTGAGTTTTGAGAAGAGCCCACGGATTTCTGCACCGCCAAGCTAATCCACTTTGCTTGCACTTGAAGACTCGGGCTTGAATTGATCTGGTAAAACTGATGCCGTCGTTACTGCATAACAAGTAGAAGCTGAAACTCGGATGGATGTTTAGTTTCTGACACGCGCTGTAAGCGGTACATACTGGGCCATCTGACCAATCGGAGCAGAGTAGGCTCTTGGAAAGGAGGTTTAGAGAGACTGAATCTTTTATTGAAGTGTTTCAGACACCGTGAGAAAAGAAGTGATGGTGCAATGAGAAAAAATGAGAAAAATAAAGTGTTTTTTTCTTGGATGCATGCAAGCCTATTGTAGTAAGCCTCCAAAACTAAATTAGAAACCTTTAAAATACCACAATAGGGTAAAAATACTGTTCTTTTTTCCAAGGTTTGACAGGAGAAAAGAAACATTTATGATCTAGATTTAATGTAAATGTCAAGCAATTCTGTTTGCTACTTTAAGAGTTACACAAACTTGAAGCATTTAAATTTACTTCATGAAGCCTCCATATAGATGGAACAGATGTTTGTGTGTGTAGTTTAACTTGCTAGTCTCCAAATTTAATAAAATTCGTCACTTCTGAGCTTTCCTGGTATAATTTTATTTTTGCACTGGATTGAAAGTTTATTAGCTCAAATCTTTGTATGTGGCGCCACCTGGTGTTGTAGATGCTTTTATCGACATTTCCCTTGCTAGTTACATGATAGGCCAATTATAAGTTTAAAATTTAATTTTTAATAGTGTGTATGGTTCAGTTATACCCTGCGTTATGATGGCAATATCCAAAATCCTTGTCCTTGTGGGATCATTTTGTGGTCCCCATGAGGGAAAACTGCTTGTAAATCATACTAAGTGATGTTTTTTGAAAATGTAAAAAAAATGCAGAAAGTTCTCTTTGATTGTTAGGTTTAGGGGTAGGGGCTGGAATTTATAATATAATATACTATCTATCTATCCCTATATATATATATATATATATATATATATATATATATTAAAATATATTTAAAATATATATATTTTCATGCGTTATGGGGATTTTACACACACATATATATGTGTATATGTGTGTGTAAAGTCCCCATAACGCATGAAAACACAGTGCGTGTGTGTTTTTAAATGTATGTATGTGTGTAGACCCCATAAACCCTTGTTGTCCTCTTTCAGACAACTGTCCAGGGAGCAGAATGAGCTGCAGCAGGCGCTGGAGAAACAGTCTCTGCAGAACCAGAAGCTCAGCCAGGAGAAGGAAGAGCTGCTCTTTAAACTCATACACCGCAGAGACTCGTGCTCCTCCTTCCACCTTCCTTCAGTCATACCCACAGAAGTGTTGCCCAGCTGACTGCAACATCAGCCCTCATCACTGTATCCTCATCCTGCCTGGCCTCGGTGCCTCAGCAGCGTTTCTTTGTTTTTAAATGCCAGTTTATAATGGAGTGCTGTGAACATGCAGTGCTGACATGGACTTACTCACTGCATTGATCCTTTTAACTGGCAAAGCAAATTTGAAAGACATTGCTTATCAGGATTTTTTTTGCATTTATTATTTGAAATGGCTGTGGATATATATCGCAGTTATTCATATTTAAAGAGTCAGTGTAGTAGTTTTTGCCAATTTTTCATATTGGTTTTATTATTTTTTCTTTCCAGGAAACGGAAGTCAAGCAGGTATTGTTAGCAAAAAAAAAACTTATCTTCTTGCCTTAAGACATTATTAGAGCCAAAGCACTTGTACATGTATCATGGGATCTTTTCAGATGCACTTGCACTTTTATATCAGTGTTTTTATTCGTTAAGAGAGATAATGGGCTTTCGTTGTCATTTTCCTACACTTTGCACACCTTGCCACAGTATTTCTGTTTTACGTCCTTCTGCTTTTCAGTAGTAGGTGAAATACTGGTGTCCTAAAATCCAGTCGTTTTAGCTCAGGCAACCAGTATACATGCATTTCAAGAGGATAATAGCCATTTCTGTTCTGTTACTTTGGCAGGCCCGACTTTAAAAGAATAATCTGAAACATTCTCAACTGTGAGCTTCTTGAAATTATTTAATATTTTTTTACACTACTTCTGATGGCCTTCAAGTTGCAGTGACTCATTTGCCTTTTTTTTAAGTAGTTAAAAGGTTGCCTTTTTGTGCCCATTTTTTTCCTTCTTTTTAAACTTAAATTATTCTAAATGTTCTGTCACAAACTGTATGTTTACTTCCAAATCAGTGCCTTTGATGGAAGATGTTTCCTGGAAAAATCAAGCAATAAAAGCGGCGTCAGAGGGATCATATTAAAGTTCTGCTCAGTTCTTACAAAAAATATTTAACCACACAAAAACATCCCAACTGCATATCCAAGGCCTTAAATGTTAATACACATACTTTCTCCCTAGAGGGCGCAATGACTCCAGATAAAAACAGGAGTGTTTTGTATTGTTCAGACAAGTTTTTAAGTTGTTTGGGTGTTTCACCTTGGCCTGATGTAGAGTTAGTTAAATGCTGATACTTGCATGCCATTCTTCAGACAGCAATTCAATAAAAATCACTGGTTTGCTGTTACGTCACGTGACTGTGTGCCTCGTACACACATTATGATATCAGAATAGTCTAGTAGATGTAAAGACGGGCCTTTTTTAATCCAAATATCTGAAATAATGCAATAAAACTAAAGTTTTCTGGCCTGCAACTGACTTTTCCCCTCATGTATAAGGTCACTCACCTCACAACTTTCACTGTTGCATGTAATGAGACACTGATTGGTGGGTGTTTCTCGTGACAAATAAGAGCATAAAGCCTGGCTGATTGACAGATTGAGACGCTTGCCCTGTGGTGCCCCCCTATTAGACTACACCAGCACTTAACACGGAGAAGAGCCTGGCTCTTTTTGCTGGTTGAGGGGATGTTAGGTTCACTGGTTCCCTGACTGTTTGACATGTTTGGACAATACCTGCCTAGCCAAGAAGATAAGCACAGGTCAGCCCCCTGTAGTGATGTCAGGAGGTTCCCAGAGCATTTAACAGCCACCTGGGAGAATCTCAAGTGTTTTCATTCCACCCCAAGTGAACACTAGCAGATCTCAAGACAACATCCGAGTTAAGTGATGGTGTCAAAACTTCTGCATTCAGTTATAAGACGAAAAACACTAAGCATTTTCATGTTTGCTGCTAAATTAAGCATACATGGTTTAGGGTATTAATTAATAAGCTACGGCCACTGGGCATGCGCACATCAATATTGCGTCATTTAATATTTATTTATTTAATTTAATAACTGTTTTTGCAGTATTGTAAGGATAGGTTTAGGGTTGGGGTAGGTGTAGATGTTAATAAAACACAATTTTATAAGTAGTACATTTAATTTACTGTTATTTTTCCTGAGGTTTTGCCTCACTTCCGGCCGTAGCTAGTCTTTACCTAATAATACAAAGTTGGTAAGTGTACGTTTGCGAATAGCATGACTAAGTATAACTCTAATAGCTTACATGAGGTATTTGACCAAAATAACGGCAAATTTATGCTTTTATTACAAAAGTTGTGAGGACGGTGAAGTCTGCGGTTGTTTTTATTTTCAGCGCGAAAAATCTAAAATGGCGCTGGCCTGAGGATCTACGAAAAGCAAAACGCTTGTATGCAATTTGAAAGCATTTAGCCTAATTAAAACAAGCTTGACTTTTTTTTTTTTAATTTATCACAGCCTTAAAATTGGCCTTCTAATATTATAAACGCTAAACACATTATTTTTTTAAATATTATTTATTTAATTAGCTATTTTTCTAATAACAATGATACGATTTGCATCGTAAGGTAAAGATGATATTGTAGCCTCCCACCTTTTTAAAGGAAAATTCGATAACACTTCGTGCGATTACAAAAGTCATTAGCATTAGTATGCTACAAAAATCATTAGCACTAAGTTAGCCTATAGCTTAATAGAGTGATAAAACACTTTATACAGGCCTAAAGCTTATTTAATTTTTACTTGAATGTCCAGATAACACACGTACATCCCTGAAATATATGTTTTAAGTAGTGTTTGTTCATTTGCATTGTGTTGGGAGTCCTCTCAGATGTTAAATAGACATTTAGAAAATGTCTTTCAGAAGTTTTAGAATGCATGTAAAATTGAATTAAAGGCGTTTATCGATTGTTTGTACAGCAGACGAGCGCTCTTTAAAATAAAACTTTGAGCATGTTAACCTGCCCAAAAAAGGCATATAAATTAATATTTTGCATGACTTTATTTTGTTTGCATAATACAAATTATTTTCATAATGATATTAAAAAATTGTCGCCTTGCTTTATAAACTATTTTTGAAAGAGAAAACCTGTAATCCCTTCCTCTGAGATGGCGGGAAGGCGCGCGAGTTTACTCACCTGAGTTCACGCGCTGTCCCTTTATGACATCATCATCAGGCTCATGAATGTAATACAATACCTGTCTTTCATTCCATTATCTGTTAATTGCCCGGCCGAAGCGTCCCCATATGCATTAACAGTGCCGAAAATAATGTGTTGCCATCAACTTACATCTGCTCCTCTGCGAAACGCGCGCGCTTTCGAGTGCTTTATTTATTACAATTTCAGTTTATTACAGCAAAAGACGGCCTTTAAATTGTCAAGGGTTGGAGGCAGACACGAATCTGCTCAAATAAGATGATTGCTATTTGGGGCTGCTGAGTTGTTCCTTATCACTTTGACTTAGAACAAAAAAAAGGTGAAAATTGCACCCCGGGGAAAACAGCTTTGATTAAAAGGTGTGGGGCTGGTTATCACCCCACTTTTTACACACCATAATCAGCTTGATTTCATAAACTCCTGTTTCAGTATAGCAGCATAATATTTTAAACACGACATGACTAATCGGAGTGGATCTTTTCATGTTTAATTATTCAGACATCTTCCATGTTTTAATGCATTAATAGTTGCACGCGGATGCGCGTTCACACTAAGCAAGAAACATATAGTTTTGACCGCATGCACGGGACGAAGATGTATTTTTCACAAATGCACGAAAGCTATTTAACAAATAAGCCTGTATCTTCAATAATGAACTTTCTGACTTAATTTTTCAATTTATGAAAATTAAATGTAATGGAAAAATAAAACGAAAAAAGTCTCATTAACACGCTGAAATAAATGTTTGCGTAATTTTTAAGTTTTTCTTGTTCTTGACTCGTATATCATGGTATTTGATAAAAACGGGTTATTTTTTTTTGATAATTTTTCGAAAATTATGCATTATGCATACAAAGATTTATTTTTATGAACGTGTGATTTAAACTGTTGATTTTTTTTAATAACCTTATTTGTTTGACTATTAATCTTGATCTTCATAAGTCCTTCACATGCACTGAAAAATCATGCATAACCTCTCCGCGGAGAAAAGATACGCGTTCTCACATATAACAACCGGAATATATGTTCATATAGGCATCACGTGTCTCCCTCACAGACTTTGAGCGTCTCGTGCTCATTAGTGACCACTAGAGAGCTCCGTGCTGCAGTCACGCGCGCTCCTCCCAGCGCTGGATCCATTCCTGTAGTTCACATCAGATAAGATACAACATGTTTGCACTGACTACTCGTCTAATTTGTCGGGATGATAGCGCCATGTGTCTGGTTGGTTAATAAATCATGAGATTTGATGGGTAGAGCTGATTATTGAAACAATACCCAAAAATCATCCCCCCAAAATTAATTTTATCATCTTTAGAAGTGCGGAGGGTTCATTATTAAGCACGGTATTATTAACCTATTGTGAGAGGTAGTTTTTTTAATATAGCTTCTATACTTTTTATACACTAAAATGTGTTTATTATGGTTGCCATTTCAAATGTCCCAAATGTAGACGGAGAGACAGACTGACAGCTTAGATGAGGTAGTGAATGAGTTGTTACTGTCTCTTTGAAATATGTGCTCAAGGTCTTCAGAAACTCCTTCAGTTGCCCAAAGATACGGTGAGTTATGGCATTTTTTGCATAGCTCTCATACAGGTGAAAACATGCCGACGAGATTCAGTTTAGTGAATGGTACACCAGCCCTGAAGCAAACTGTCCCATGAAATAAAACATAAATTATCGTTTAAAAGCTGACTACTACTAGACAAAGTTGGACGTGAAAATGACACTAAATACTCAGATATTAGTACTAAATCCTCACAGACTGCTGCCCTCATGGGTTCAAGGACACTGGTGTGCTCTTAAAAGGTGACTCCCTAATGAGTGTGGATACAGGCAGACTAATTACTTCGAGCGGGAAGTGTGTGTGTGTGTGTGTGCTTTATGGAACTGCATCAGGGATCATCCTCATGTGGTTTTGTTTTTTTAGATGGCACAATAGGCCGCTGTGTTTGAGGTTGCAGAGCATTGTGGTATAGCGATCACTGATCTAACGCTTGTTTAACGACACACATGGACGCTCACCTGCCCAAGTAATCAACTTATTTATATTAACAATATTTTTCGGGATTAATGGCTTGTTGCCGTCTTAGTCTTTCAGCTGTGGGCACCGTACAACTCGTCAGATGTGGTATTGGTCAAGGATAGTGAGTGACGTGCCTTACATCAGCGGTGGATGATGGACAAGAGATGCAGCTCAGCCACATTCCTTCCTTACGCAAGTCCTCTCTCTCTCTCTGTCTCTTCCCCGCGGTACACGCCATGTCAATGTATATCATATTTACAGGAGGAAACAAATTTGAAGTCAATCATCAGCATGGGTGCTTTTTAAAGTCAGCACTCTGAGCAAACATTTCCTCCCATATTCCATCCACCTGTTAGCACCCTATGAGTCATTTAAAGTCATTTAGATTAGAGCAAAAAGCTTTAGACTTGAGATATAATTATAGTTGTCACCCAAAAAATAAACTTCTGATATCATTTACTCATCCTCATGTTGTTACAAACCTGTTTGAGTTTCCTTCTTCAGTGAAACACAAAAGAAGATATTTTGAGAATGTTTTTTTGTCTATACAATGAAAGTCTATGGGGTTCAATGCTGTTTTGGACCCCATAGACTTTCTTTGTTGTCATGACTTGGCATAAGCCTAAAAAATTGACTCCATATTTATTTATTTGTTTTTATGCTTAATTTATTTTTGTGGAACAAAAAGGAAAATATTGCAAACAATGTATGAGTGTATTCATTTACAATGAAAGTCACTAGGGTCCAAAACAAATTTGTAGTCATGACTCATAGAAATTAATTTATCAAAAACAAAACAAAAAATCCAAATTTCCTATTTTATTTTTATTTTATTGTTGAACGCAAAATAAGATATTTAGAAGAATGTGTCAGTGTTTATATATATATATATATATATATATATATTTTTTTTTTTTTAACACAAAAGAAGATATTTTTGAAAAATGTCTGTGTATTTTTTTTTCTCTACAATGAAAGTTAATGGGGTCCAGTGTTGTTTTTGGACCCCATTGACTTTCTTTGTATGACTTGGTGTGTGCCTAGAGAAACTGCCAAACAGTAATTCTCAGTTCCATTTTAATTTTATTTTGTTTTTATTTATTTATTTATTAATTAATTTATTTATTTATTTATTTGAGCACAAAAGAAGATGTTTTGAAAAATGTCTCTGTGTATTTTTTGAAACTGATTGTCAAAAATTTAAGTCATTCTCAATTCCATGTTTATTATTTTATTTATTTATTTTATTTTTCTCTCTCTCTTGTACAGTGAAAGTCAATGGGGTCCAATGTTGTTTGGGACCCCATTAACTTTGTTGAATAAAAACAGTTCTTTTTTATATTTATATATATATATATATATATATATATATATATATATATATATATATATATATTTACATTAACTTTCTTTGTTGAATAAAAACAGTTCTTGTATATATATATATATTTACATTAACTTTCTTTGTTGAATAAAAACATATATATATATATATATCAGTATTGAACAATATGAGGGTGAATAAATGATGACAGAATGTTCATTTTTGGGGTGAACTGCCCCTTTAAATGTAAATATTGGATATTACAAAAGCATGTTACATTAAAAACCAATGAATAGTTCAAAGATTACACCCTTCAAACATCAGAACGAGAGATCTGAATGAAGCAGGCGTCGTAAAACATAACGTAACACTAAAACAAACAATGCATCAACATGAAAACAGGAAAACAAACAGAGATGTACAAAGGCTTAATTGTGCACACCAGGGAGCCGTTTGGACTGGTTAAAGCCTCTATTTAAAGCCCCGTCACCTTTAGGGATTTCACTGGAAACATACGCCACCACAGGAAGACCCCAGGGGCAACGGAGACACCCCCTCCACCCCTTAGCCCATCACCCCTGTACAAAGGAGAGGCACCCTACCTTGACACCTGTCAACACATTAGGTGTCAAATAAACTACCTTTCAACCTGGGCCAGCAGGTAGGCAACTGAAAGGGCTCACTTGACAGCATGGATCAGTGTTCTAAAGTCCTTGGGCACAATACTAATGGGGCCTGTTGCCTCAAAACTTTTCTAAAAAAAAAAAATAATAAAGTCCAACTTGAGACGGTATGTTATTGATGACCATTTTGCATTGATTTGAAGTTCTCTTGATATTTATCAGTTTACAACTTTCTCAGTGTTTGTATTTTAGAAGTGTGGCAGTGAATATTCCAGCTGTCAGGATTGCAGCTGTAGGACAATAAATCTTTTTTTATGGCTACTTAGGTGGTAATTTATCTTTGAAAATTCTAAAGGTGTCTGGTCTGGATCAGATAAGGCCAGATAAGTTCCCTCCACCCCTCCTTCAGGGCCAGTGGGGCAGAGATTCACAACAGGAATGAATTGAGAAAGTAATTATATATTTAGCACACTCTCTATTGTAGAGGAGACTGGGGCTAGTTGTCACATGATGAGAGCTGCAAGGTTTTGCATCATAAGTTCAATTACACAAATGTGTGTTTTCTCTAGCAGTGGTTTTAAATTTAAAACCCCATTTTAAATTAGAATATTTTTTTGTGGACAGTAAAGTTTGTTCAAATGAGAATTTACTATACTAGACATTAGCTGATTTTAAACAGGACAAGGTATTATTCATAATTATAAGGTCAAGGCAAGTTGTCACTTGTTTTAATAGTTATATTGTAATAAAAATCAATAACAAAATGGTATTTATGTTACCTTTTACATTCGGTTGTTTCATAATTTTTGTGTTTCATAAAATCTTTACTGTTTATTGGCGGGTGAATCCTTTTTTATTCCCTTTTTATTTTATTTTTTGTTGAACACAAAAGAAGATATTTTTGAAGAATGTCTGTGTATTTTTTTTTTCTCTACAATGAAAGTTAATGTGTTCCAGTGTTGTTTTTGGACCCCGTTGACTTTCATTGTAGTCAGTGTGTGCCTAGAGAAACTGACTGTAAAAAAATTGTCAAACAATAATTCCCAAGTCCCTTTTTATTTTATTTTATTTTTAAAGCCATTTTGAATAATGTCATTATTCACAATTTATTCCCGTATAATTAAAGTCATTGGGGTCCTATGTTGTTTTGTGATAAAAATCCATTAAAAGATATTATTAATATTAATATATTAAAAGGTGCAATATGTATTTTTCCGTCCGCTAGAGGTCGCCTACTCAAAAGAAAGGCGTAGCTTAATGACGCCAAGTTTGAGCGAGGAATCTTGGGACATGCGGTCTTCACCTCACAGCCGGTGGAAAAGAATCGGGACGGGATTCGGGCAGAAATCATGTTCATGGATGCGATTATTAACGTTACTGTAGTGTGAAGCAGAGCAGGAGCGAGTGTTGTGGAGCTGAACGAGTGATTGATAATGAGAGACGAACGACACACGCCTCGAGAGCAGCGGGACTTTTATTATGACACAGTCGCCGGCGCCGCGTCCGCTTTTCCGTTCATGAGTATGAGGAAACGCAGCTCTGTTTATCATATTATTTGAGTGTGTTGAAAATGATGTTACTCTGTGCGTTCGCTCACCAGCTGCTGTGAGACACTGCCGGGAACACATCGAGCCGACGCAGACGAACTAGTGGCGACGAAAGCAGACTGTGGGTTTGGCTCACGTCGAGTCCAAAGTTGCTTCTGGATCCAAAATTGCCCTGACACACCAAACCAGCGCCCGACACCTGCGTATAAAGGAGATAACTGTCTATCTAAGCAGATATATTTGTCAATATTCATCATTCAAAAAAGGAAAAGCGAAACTAATACTGCATGTAGACAAACCATAAACCATATTACCGTTTAAATATCAATCATGCTGATCACATTCTTTATTCCCCTCCGCTCATGTTATTATGAAAATATTTGTGCATTCGAGAGCTCAGGTAAGATGACGTAAAATTAGAATAACCTTCTGTCTGTGCCGTCATTACTTCTTTGCTTAGTTTCATAACTTTTGCTTATATTCTCGTGAACCGACTCGTTTGCTATACTGAACAGCCAATCAGAGTTCTCTCTCTCACCGACGCCCCGACGCCGATTCAATATGTCGAATCAGCCGACAAGGACCAACTTTAGCCTGTGATCCTGCCTTCACACACTGCAGTAAGATACAGTTAGATTGATATTACAATGTCATATTAAATGCTGGATGGCTTGTGTTGATAAATGGCATGCAATTAATTTTAAAACGCATTGTATGATGGAGAAAATTCTGTATTACTGTTACTAAAAATAAAGCAGCATCTGATTATGCTGTTAGCTACTTGACAAAATGTTTTTCTCTGAGGAATGGTACTTGCAAAATATCAAGCAATAAAACTAAACGTGTTGAGCTATATTAAAATAATTAGTTTGTCTATACATGTATCAAAACTGATGTTCCCTTGTCTAATAAAACATTCAGAGTCTTTGGTGTTTCCATGGTTTCTACAAAATAAAACCGGAAACCGAGGGTAACGCGGATATAACGCGATTTACTGGCGACTCGGACGTCCCGGATCCTTGGTTAAAATCGCAATTTTCTCATGATTTGCAAATAGTTGGAAACATTTGGGATATTGTAAGTACTCAACTGAACTAGAGGTTTTTGGATATTTTACTGCAAAAATCTCACGTATTGCAACTTTAATATATAATAATATTAAATATTAATACATAATAATGTACATATTATTTTTGTATGTTACCTTTTACATTTTTGTTTAATATATAATAGCCTATAATAGCCTGTTTAATGGCCGGTGACAATTTACTACACCAATGGTTCGATATATATATATATATAGTTATAATATATAGTGTTATTTATTTATTTTAAAAAATAGACTGACAACCAGCAACAAGTTCCTGTCTCACCTGAACATAATGACAAGTTATTATGAGAACATACAATGAAAGTGCTTGATGGGAAGTGCATTAAAGCCGTCTGGCTCCAGCGTGGTCTGCAATCATTGCATTAGTCACAGAGGAGGTCGAGTGCAGAACTGAAATTTTCAGTTGAAATATTTCTTTGAAAGTTCAGTTGAACGTTGTCTATCGTGGTCGCCACACACCACCAAATAAAGTGCTGAAACGTGACACTTCAGAAAGCACTTTGGCTCTTTATAACAAGAGTTTGAACCACTAATATTTAGACGTACCGTCCGTACCGACATCTACAGGTTTGACAAAGTAGTTATGCCAGTTGATTTGACTGCAGCAGGATGCCTTTTGCGTCACTGGAGTGTTTTTAGAAACACGCAGTGCAGATGGTAACATGCTAGTTGTCAGTCACCTATCAGGAGGAAACAAAAACATACCGTGTCATAAACACTGACAAAGAGCATTTGTTTGACGTTGGACGCGTCCCAAAGCAAATAAAAAAACACGGATGAATCAAAGATATTGACATGCAGAATGTCATGTAACTGCTAATGGATACAGCGAGTTTCATAAACCCAAGATTCATCTCTTACACAGCATGAGGAATGATTATTTTTTTTGTTTCTGTAGGATGAGTTGGCAGGCACAGCATACAGAAGGTACAACAGGTTTATGACGTGTTGCAAATCTGGAAGAACATCTTAGAGATATCAGAGCTCAGTCGTCTTATGTGGTGTCTGTCTTTTTTTAAATATTGACATGTTCAGTCAAGCAATTTGTATGCCATCATCTCTCAATGAATGGGAAAATTCTCCAACTTTGCTTCCTCTCTAATGACCTGTAAGCATGTCAAGACTTCAGACGTTTGAAAGACAGCGTTTCTGTGTGCTCGGTACAGGCTGACAAGATCAAATATCTCTTAATGCTTGTAATTCACTGTAAATCATGGTGACAAATAACTATTACTGAAATCCTCCCATGGATTTTGGGAAATGTGAAAACTCACCATGCCAAGGGGAGCTGAGTCACTTCAAGACAAATGCAAGTAAATTTACAGTTTACGGTGACGGTGTTTCAAGTCCAAACTTGAATTACGTAACCCTGCATCAGCAAAGGACTGTTTACTCGGTATTGTTCAAATTAAAAACTCCTCAATGTCAGGTGCTTCGATGCCTGTCAGAGTTTTGTCACCTGAGACAGCAGAGTCTGTCTCGTCTTGCTTCGGGCCTAATCATTTCGCTCTAGACTGCTCATTTGTCAGATTAGTTGAAATAAAATCCTGCCTGGGTGAGTGCTTTTCGTGGCACATTCTCAAGTATATTCCAGAAATGTCTTTTTGGTTGTGATGATTTGGAGTTTCAAATGATAATAGTGAACAGAAATGATTTTATTGCTGTTTTATAATTGCTAACAGTGTAAAACACCCATGTGACCCTGCAGCACAAAACCAGTCAAAAGTCCCGAAATGATACATTTTTGTTTTATGCCAGTAATCATTAGGATGGTATGTAGAGATCTGTTCCATGAAGATATTTTGTTAATTTATTACCATAAATATATCTAAAATGTATTTTTGAGAGTGGATATATATTGCTAAGGACTTTAAAGGCGATTTTTTCAATATTTAGTTTTTTAGTTTCTGCACAGATTTTCAAAGAGTTGTATCTCCGCCAAATATTGTCCTATCCTAATAAACCATATCAACGGAACGTATATATGACACACACAAATCTTAATAGCATGATTGAGTGAAGGTTCTTACTTTAAAGTCACCATGAAATCAAAATGGACAACTCTTGTTTTTTTTTATTTTTTTAAATGTTGCAAAATTTACTATTTTGTTCATATCATTCTTTATTTTTTTCTAAACAACTTCCCCTCTGTCTTGCAGCGACAGCGACTGATGATGTGAGGGCGGGGCAACCTGTCACTCACCACAACCACCCAATCAATTCCCTATGGACAAAATCAAGTAATGCACTACATTTTTTCTTGTTTGAGAAGCCGTTTAACGCCAAATATGAAAAAAAAAACAGGAAACAAATGACTTAGTTATGTGAGTTAGCTCAGTGAGACCCGGGTTCAATCCCCACCAAGGGCAAACTTCTCAAATCTGCCAAATGAATAAAAGTATTTCACTCCACAAACACCGCTACTGAATTTACAAGGTGAAACAGTAGAATGTATAGTTAAAGACAAAAAAAATGAATGAAATATGTTACTACATTTTTTGTTTGTTTAATATTGTTGCTTAAAATATATTCAAAGGCAGTTGTCAAACTGCATTAATGCCAGTGTTCTGATAATTTGTGCTACCTCCCAATAAAACAGAGAGCGATCAGTTTGTGCTACGAGCATCATATTCGTGTGGTTTGAGGCTTTTTTTAAACATCTATAACTACCCCTAAAACAATGCAAATTTACTTTAAAAAAACGGCAGCTGTGGTTGCCAGAAATTTACCGTGAAAAATACGGTAGCAACGTTTTACGGTTTAACTTAAATTTACAGTAAAACACCGTATTTCATAAACTGATATGTTAATTTACCATCCTATTGCAGAACTAATATCCGTTTTGTACCTTTGTAATACACTGACAACCACCAAACTCAGTGGTGATGAGAGTCACATGATGAATCACAGCTCATCACAAGCGGTTAAGAATGACAATACTGGGTGCACACAGTGTCATTCATGCAAACACATGCAAAAATGCAATAGCAATTAATTTAACAACATTATATGTAACATAAAACCCTAATTTACGTAACTGAATAGAAAAAAAAATTAGAAGAAACCATTATTTCAAGGAAAATACATGTTAAGTATCATGCAGGGAATTGTGGGAATGTCAATTTACGTATTTTTACTTGTTCTTTTTCACTTCCAAAAACTGTCAATTTAACGGTATTTTACTGTAGAATTACATTAAATGTACGGTTAGATCTATTACCGTTATTCACCATAAACTTTCTGTTAACAAATGAACTGTTTTTCACCGTAGCATTTTTACAGTATTTTACTGTTAAAATCAAGATCGTGTTTCGTCAGTGCTCCGGCTCTAAAAAGACCGTTTGCGAGAACTGTTTTAAATGTATTTATTTTAATCATCTAATTGGCAATGGCATTACGTGTTGTTTTCCAAATATTTTATTTATATCAGTCTGTCATGATGAAAGAGAAGTAGCAACAGATCTTTTCTTCCATATTGTGATGTACATCAGAGTAATTCAGAAAAGAAAAAAAATGTAGAGAAAGGACTTGGAGGGCAGATCTGAATGTGAGCTTGCAGTCGATTGTAAAAAAGTGGCAAGGTTTAAGTGGACTAAATCCAGCGGTCACAAGAGAGGAGCATTGCAAGGTTTTAAAAAAATAATAATAATAATTTAAAGACATGCATGGATGAATAGTTCACAATAAGATCAATAACATGCATTTACAAAATAGATTCACTGGACTTTAAAGTCAGCAAAATAATTCAATTTGGGTTTTTTTAAAGCAATTTTCTTGATGAATCTGAAGTTACTCTTCTATTATATTTAGACAGGAGATGGGTGGGCCCAGACATATGGGTTTATAGACTATAATTGTTCAATGTATAATTAAACTTGAAAGAATCATTCAATCTGCGCCTGAAGGGACATTCATGACAAATCAATGCAATGCGAGGTCTCTCACACAGTGCCGTGCCTTGTTTGAAAGACAATGGTATATGTCACAACAGATAGACACAGCAAATTATGAAGAAACAAAGGCTTTGGCCACACACCAAACTTTTATATTAAAAGCTTAAGCCACACCTTTCAGTAGACAGGAAGTGAAAAAAAATGACATAAATCATAAGGAATTTTCAAATGCAACACACAAAGGTTTTATAAAAACTATGCTGCTAAACATCATTTAGTGTCAGAGCAAGTGTTAATGTCATTTGGCTTCGGTAACAAACCACAACGCTGGTGACTAATAAGGCTTCAATTTGTGGTTGCTTCTCTGGTCATGTCAGAAACAGTGGCTGCGAGAGAAAACAGCCACACAAGAAAACGGTTGAGGGATTAAGGCATCAAGCATGTGAAAACTGACGCTGCTTTAAATGAAAGCGGTTCTGTCATCTCCCTTGACAAGAGTACACATCCAGATCCATTGCGGGGAACACAGAGGAACGATTTCTCCCTTGATTTATAAGCACTATATATCAGTTCATGCAGACTAAACAGAAAGAGAGCTAGTGTGAAAATCAAACGTATGAATATTGTGAAGTTGCTAACAGGAGGGAGGAGGGGGGGGTAGTCAAAGTAAAGCCTTTGGCCGTTGGAGGTGAAGAAATGTTAATCCTGAATTAAACGATCTGGCACTTTACAAAATACGAGACAATTACACGGATAATTATACCAAGCCTTCACACAGTGCCCGTGGGTCACAATTAGCATAATGCAGGCTTCACACAAGGAGCACTCGAGCGTCTCCAGGTGTGCCTGATACACTGCACAGACCTACTGGGGAGTGTGTGTGTGTGTGTGTGTGTGTGTGTGTGTGTGTGTGTACAGGTGTGAGAGTGTGTGTTCGTGAGGGTGGGGAGCATAAATACATATTTGTAGCAAGAAAGACGACTGCCATTGTGATTTTGATCATCTGTCTTGATCATTATTAAAGTCATCAGAGAATCCAAATAGACCTTTTTACCAACATGTTATTTTTTTTATTGTGCACACTTCATGAGTACGTGAAGAGTTCATTTATAAAAACCGATAAACACCACTTTTTTTTAACTGACTGCTGTCCTCCACATATAGAACGTTTTGAACCCTAAATCCAATTTGTCAGAAAAGGCATCATGAGTTCACGCTTTACAGCAAAAACCGACAAGCACCCTTTGTTGTTTGTGTACAGAAACCGATAAGTCCGTTTTAGCGAATCAGCGTGCAGTATTCAGGTCAGGTGACAAGGCTGATATTTACTTCAAAAAGACGCGCTAGCTGAGGGGAGTTTCGTCAAAAGCTGATTGGCAGTGAGCGTTCTGCCCCGGACGCCTCGCGATTTAGCCACGTTTTTGCAGGAGAGCCTGAAGTTGAAAAAAAAAGCAACCATGACCAAAAAACTCCCAACGTCGTTCGCGTTTTTTCCATTGTTCAATCGAATGAATGGAGAGACGGCTTTCCGTCGTGCTGACGAATATTTAAAGTTCTTTGGAACTGCAAAGATGGAGCCCTTTGCTTGTAACATACTTTTTTTTTTAAAAGTTCTGCGAATATGAAAGTTTCGCCTCTGTCTGTAAAAGTGATCGAGGATTTATAATTTCGACTCTTGCAAGTCCTTGTACATGATACACGTCTCACATGCTGAAACCTTGTTTGTTCTTTTGCGTGTGTGTGTGCAGTGTGCCGATCCGTTAGTGTGTTTGTGTCCACGCATGTGTTTCAGTAAATGCAATTGACCCTTCACCGGCAGTTTGATTGACAGGCGATCTGACCAATCATAACCCTGAATTCGCCATTTTGTCCGATAAAGCAGTCAGGGGAGTTAACAGTATTTAAAGGAAGCCGGTCTTTGCGAACATTCAGTTACGTTATGTTTAACCCTGAAACATGAAATGTAAAGTTATCTGCTTTTGCTAAAAAAACTAACTTTTAATATATATATATATCCACATATATATATATATATATATATATATATATAAACATACTTTCATTTAACTTTAATGCTGTAAGTTACCTGTATTTTTTATTATTACTTAATAAAAACAATCCAACTGCATTTTGATTGATATTAAGCAAGATTTGTGAGAATATTAAGTTATCTGTTTTTGCAACTCTTCACATGTTATTCCAAACTTATAAAGATGACTGGTCACACTTTAGCAATTCTCAGTATTAACTAACCATTAACTAGCACTTTTGCCTCAATAAACTCCTAATTACTGCTTATTAATAGTTGGTGAGGTAGGTGTTACAGGGTTAATGAAAATTCTGTCATTAATTACTCATCTTCATGTCGTTCCAAACCCGTAAGATTTTTGTTCATCTTCAGAACACAAATTAAGATATTTTTGATGAAATCTGAGAGCTTTCTGTCCCTCCACAGACAGCCTTCGAGACTTCTATCTAGACCGTAAAAATAATCAATATGAATTGAGTGGTTTGGTCCGAATGTTCTGAAGAGAGTCGATCGCTTTATGATGAACAGATTGAATTTAGGCGAACAGTGAACATAAACAGAAGCTCAACCGAACCTGCTTGACCCGCGAGATCAAACCTCTTGCGGAAGCTCAAACTATCTGAAGCATCAAAGTTTAAATTGCGTAGCTGTCTATGGAAGGACAGAAAAAACTCTCAGATTTCATCAAAAAGATGTTCATTTGTGTTCTGAAGATGAACGAAAGTCTTACAGGAATGACATGAGGGCGAGTATTTAATGACAGAAATTTAATTTGTGGGTGAAATATCCCTTTAAGTTTAGGTATTGGGTAGGATTTAGGGATGTACAAACAGAATAAGGCTTTAATATGTCCTAATAAACAGCCAATATCCTAGTAATATACATGCTAATAAACAACCAGTTAATAGTGAGAATTGGACCCTAAACTAAAATGTTGATGATTTTATCATAAAACATTTTCAAATATCATTATAAGCAACTTTTCTTTTCCACTGATGTCACATAGACCATGAGGGCTGACTGATAATGTTAACAAATATGCTAATTTACGCACTTGTTTCAGCAAATTCTGGTTTGAAACGCCCACTTTTCCTGATCCAATCAATTCCCGATGGATAAAAACCATTCCCGACCTGCATATTTTCTCATTTAGTATCCTGTTGCACTACATCATGTAAATTAGGTTGCAAACTGCAATTCTCTTCAATCATTTATAAATTTTACTGAAGCATATTATTCTTAGCTGGGTCAGGAGGATTATTTGGTGTATTCAATTAGAGCTCCCTATACAATTTCCACCAGGAAACCGATTAGTCTTTTGGGACACATTTGAATTCATTTCGGTGCTAAAACATCATTTGAATTATCTTTAGATAATCTAAACATACTAATTATGCAATATTTGAGTTCACTATTTTAACTGCCACACAGCTGTACCAGTGAGTTTTTAAACGGTGTTTAATTGTATGATTCCTCTAATAGGGGCCTTGGAGGCAGATCTTGTGACATCTTTCTTACTGGATGTTTTAGCCACCTCAGGACGGCCATCTGTACAGCCAGCTTGGCTTCTCTCATTAGATCACCATTATCTATTGCAGACGACGTGTTCACAGCCAAAACATCTGTCTTGACTGTACACTGTGTTTGTTGGGGAACTATAATCCAAGCTGCTCTGTAGACACAAATAGAGCAAATTCACTAAAATAGGCAAAGTCATTTGGTGTTGTGTCATTAATAGTTCACCCAAAAAGCTTTTTTTTTCTTCAGTGGAACACAAAAGATGATATTTTGTTGATGACCATTTACTTTCATTGTATGAACCCTAAAAAAAAATGAAATATTTTTCAAAATATCTTCTTTTATGTTCCACACACTGTAAAAAATAAATGTACGCATCCCAGATTTATAATTCTCTCAATAGTTGTCCTAAATACTACTTTGTTTTGTCAATTGTAAAAAGATGAGCTCTTAGCATCACAACACATTATTAACAATTAGCAAAAAGTTTAAATAAAAGTTATTAAAATAATAATCCTAGTATCTGTATAATGTATTAATTCTGCAATGGGAATTCACACACCCTTAACATTACAGCAATATTGTTTAATATGGATTTCTTTGCTCAGAATAGAGTGTTTGACTAGTTAGGACAACATTTATGGGAATTCTGTTGGTTTTATGCAACTAATTCTCATTTCTTAATATGTGTGACTCTTCTGTAAACTTGTATGTATGTAGTTTTTACAGTGCAAAATAAAGAAAGTCATACAGATTTGGAACTTTTGGGGTGAACTATCCTAGTAAATCATACCCATGTTTTAAACTTAAAGAAGATCATTTCATCGCATCAGCCCACATAACTTTATCTGACTGCTGTGATGTTCCACAGTTGACCCTTCAGTGATTTAACGTTGTAATTTAAGTACTGTGAAGTCATTGGTCCATCTGACTGCGAGTCGTTATGGACTCTCTGGCTCCAGTCCAGGCCCTGAGGGCTGCTGTCACGGACATCATCAGGACTTCCTCCTCTTGAGCAGCAGGGCCCCCTGCCAACACTAGAGCCACAACAGGGGGGTTAAACCAACTAAAGACTCCTCAGCCTGTCAGGTTTGAGCTTATAGACTCCTTTGACTTGACATTCTTCAACCCCGCAATCCAGGGCCGTAACCACCATAGGCAATTCCCCCTCAATAATTGAAAATGGCCAAATCGCCCACCCCCCAATATTTGATATTTCTTAATGCTGATCTCCATTATCACTCTGTTGTAAGGATGACAGACAGTTTAAAAAGTTAGATTTTTGGGCTGGTCTTCCTCAGCGCTCGAACAAAATCATGGCCAATCAGATCAAAGGAGGCGGGGCTTGCTGTTCACTGAAGACGAGTGTGAATTTAAACGCGACGCTTTTAGTTTTTACAGTGTGTGGTAAGATATAAGAGGCTAAACATTTAATATTTGAAAACTGTTTTAGGATGGATATCCATACAGTAAAGCAAACTACTTTAATTTCTCCATTTTGAATTGAAAATACGTTATCATTTAAATGTTGTCATTCATTCAAGAGACGTTTTGACATACAAACAAGAGTGAATGTGCATATTTTTAATATTTGCAAAGAGTTTAAATGGACAACTTCACAACTATAGGCTATAGCTTCTTTTACCGTTGTTATTTCTTCTTTTTCTCCCTTAAATCCCTTTTAATCCTTTAATTATTTAATTTCTTTAAATAAAAATGGTCTCCCCCTCCAATGTTCGAGACATGGTTACAGACTTGCCGCACTCATTAGAAATGTTTAAACTGACTCCATAGGACATTTTCTGTGCGTTGCCAAAGCAATCATGCTAATAAATCAATCGCCTTCGCTCTGCAATCTCAAGCACAATTCGCATCCATTGTATTTGCGACTCTTCAGTCAAGTAATTACGCACAGACGCACATTGACATAGCCGAGTATAAAAATGAGGCAGAACATTCTCTCTGCCGGGTATTTCTGTGGAAAATAAACAATAGCAGCTCGCATTTGTCTCACCAAACTGCCAGGCCCAATGGTGCGCCTCCCCGCTGTAATTTATGCGGGGCTGAAAGCCGTTCCAGCGTGGATCAGGCCTTCTGCTGGTTTCACTCATCCTGGTGCCCAGACCTGCTCTCTTGTTCTTCCAAACAACTGTGACTGTTTTAATTCTGCTCACTGATTAGCCCGAATCAATTAAAATCGCCATGCTGGGCCCAACAGCAGCACAGCATGGGGCACTTAGAAACACATTCATCAGACCCGGCCTCTTAATCATGCTTTAATTACAGCGCGGCTCTAGAGAGATGAAGGGCTACATTAGTGCAACGCTGCTTGTTCCTGCTATGCGAACGGTGAAGTTGCTTCACTTGAGCAAAATGGCTCAGTTCTGATGGCTAATCATAATTTTTCAGACAGGTAATAAAGTTTGAAGTGGAAGCTATTATATGAAACAACCTGGCATTTGGCAAAATGCTACTTTGAATGTTGACTTTTAAACACATACAACTTTTACCAAACACAATCAACTTTGCTTGACTAAACATGATGGTTATTTAAGAAATTCACAGTTGGTTTCAGAACATCAAAAGCTGCGTCGCTTCATGACTACAATACACTCTCCTCTTTTCTCTCCTGACAGAGACGGATCTAATGCTAAACATTTATATGGGGTATCACTGAAGAGTGGTGCAGGATAACGATATTTTGAAGGCAAATCAATAATTGTGGTTTGTCAATTAAAGCTGCTTTTACTCTAATCCTCCCCTTATTGTGGAAAGACTCCGGCATAAAGGGGAGAAAAGTGAATCGCTTTAATGCCATCTAATGACGTTACCTCCAAAATAGCCCCATACTGATGGGAACAAGCTAATCCATGCCTGGTCCTTTTCTAGTGGTCGTTTTCAAACTAGCCGCCACTCCTCCCACTCCTAAACCTCTCATGGTGAGCGAATACAATAGACACCTGCAGGAGCCGCCGACAACCCAGGTTCCCAAAACAACTCCCTCATTACGAGCGGCAGGACTGGAGCTCACAGTATTATCGTGAGTGATTAGTGCAGCGCAAATGATCACTTCCTAGGCTTCAGCTCTGCGGTGAGTGGGCATTCCAGAGTTTGCGTGGCCTTTCATCTGGTCATCACTTTCATGGCATGTGGTGTGATATGAAAACATGCCTGCCCCGAAAGACTAGTTAAAAGTGCACTTTGTATGTATTGTGTATTGCATGTATCGTCCTCGTTTTAACATGTAAAATGAATGGTACTTTTAAAGACTATTTTAAAATTGTGTACACTCACATGAGATGCAGAATCCAGTCTTAGTGTAGCTGAATAAAAGCTTTATTTAATATGGTTCGGGCCGCCTCATGGAAGTTTTGCTATTAAAACTAAACCTGCGACAAGTTATTTTCCATAATTTTCAGTTAGCTTCTTACCTCAAGAATAGGTATTTTTCTGTAAATACCTAAGAATTTTTCTGTAAATTTAGGGAATTTTTCCTCATCTGCGCCTGTATTGTGTGGTGTGCCCCAGGGATCCATTTTGGGACCTTTATTGTTTTCCCTCTATATGCTCCCGCTTGGCTCACATTTTTCAGAAATGCATATTTCATATCACTGCTATGCAGACGATTTTCAGTTTTACCTTATAGTAAGACTTGACACCACTGTTTCATTTGATGTGTTATTGAAATGCTTAAATGACATCAAGAGGTGGATGAAAAATAATTTTCTGCAGCTAAATGAGGATAAAACAGAGGTTTTAATTTTAGGTTGTACTGCAAATTCCTCCCGATCTCAAAGACCAGTTAGGTCCTCTCTCAACCAATGTACGTAAACTAATCAAAAACCTCAGAGTGATCTTTGACTCTTCACGATTTTTTGATAAATTTATTGTGCTGTTATTAGAGGAAGCTTTTTCCATTAAGATCTATTGAAAAATTGAAGATTCTCCTTTCAAGCAAAGATTTAGAAGTTGTGATCCATGCTCAGGTAACATCCCGAATAGATAATTGCAACTCTTTAGTCTGCTGTCCCGTAATCTTCATTATCACGATTGCAAGTTGTTCAAAATGCGGCCGCAAGACTCTTGCCTTGGTCTAAAAATAAGAACCATATCTCCCCTATTTTAGTATCCCTTCACTGGCTTTCAATTAAATTCAGAGTTGATTTTAAGATCATTATGCTTGTTTATAAGGCGTTGTCCAGCTGTGCACCAAGGTATCTAAGAGATCTTCTTGTGCCATACTGCAATTGTTGTTTTTATTATGTAGACCCGCTTTGTACTCAGTACAGCACTTTGGATCAATCTATATTGTGCTTTAATGTTGTTGTTGTTGTAGTATTTGAGTTGAAGTATAAATATTTTGTGAAAAATTTAAGTGTAAATGAAAATTAGAAATGCTGTCTTGGCTTAACTAATTGAATTTAATCTAGTTCAGTCATGAAACTGTAGAGAGCACAGGCTGATCGGTCTTTTACATGCAATCTGCAAGCAATCACATCATTGCCACATGGCACAAGCTGATTGGCCTCTGCTGATCCTGCAGCCAATAACAGTGCTTGATCAACATTTAAATAGTCTGGTTCAGTGTTTGCTATAAGCTTGTCCTGCATTGCGGTATCAGAGTATCCTCCACCTCCCCAGCTCCACCTGCTTAGATCTGCTACTGGATTTACACATGTCTATTTATGCAGCAGCAGCAGCATGTCTTACATACTCACAGCAAAGTGTCTGTATCTGTTAGCAATAGCAAATCTCTCTACTTGCTCTGCACCAGCAGTAGCAACAATCAACAACAGTATAGCAGACCTAGTCCGCTAACACCAAATACTTTAACATCGCCATATTCAATAACATGCTAAAACTATTTCGAGAGTTGTCATGATTGAAATGAGTTAGGTTCTAAAATGACTAAAAATAATAACTATGACAAAAAGCATATAACTAAATTAGTAAAACAAACTAAAATGAAAACTGAAAATGTAAAAATAAAAGCTAATTCACACATAGGAATGAATTCTAAAATTAGACTGCATCATGAGAGTTGACATGTTGAGATCACATGACCAGACAAATATAACTTGCTTGATAAGGGGCCGTTCACATATTGCGTCTTTTGCATGCACATATGTGATTTCAAATGTAGATGTACGGCTAGCACGCTCAAAATAGAAGTGTTTTCCTGGTGTAGCGAGATGAAAAATTCTCAACTTTTCTGAACGCCGCCAGCGCACCGCAGGTCAAGTGACGAACCAACCCATAAATATATCTAGTAGTAGAGCTAATGCAAAGGCTAGAAATCAACGTGTCCTTTGCTGAAACTTCCTCGTCGTCGTGGAGAGCGCACATCATGGTTGCATGGCAACAACGGACGCCATGGGAGAAAGAAGGAGAAAAATCACGCGGTCGCGCTTTCCACACATTTTTAGACGCAATATGTGAACGGCCCCTAAGTCTCCCTGTTATTAGACACTATTGCTCACTGAATAAATTAATCATGGCTGACTGCTAATAGCTCATTACTTTTTTTCTTTAAATTTTTTCTAATTTAAAAAAACTACTCTTTTAACCATCCAATCCAATTCATGCCTCTTATTGCCACGGGCCTCTTTAGCTCTCAACCATTCAGGACCTGAAAAGAACACAGATTAAAGCTTTCCTTTAGTTGTCCCTAAAAAAGCCTGTCTTCCTCTGAAAGCCCATGGGCTTTGATGATTCACTTTTGTGACAGGTGGAATGGACATAAAGGATTCAGGAAATGAAGATATTTGAGAGGATATTCTTAGATTTTTCTCTTTTATTGCATGAAAAGCTGAAACAGATTGGGAGTTAATTGGTCACATGAATTTATGCCTGAGAAAATATTTACTTCAAGTCATATGTTGGCAGTTCACTTTGTGTGACATTTAGTGTGAGATCTATGCTTCTCCAAATACTTTCAGCGGATTCACACACAGAGAACGTCCAATCACAGTCCATATCCCACCACTTTTGGGAGTTGTCTGGAGAGAGTTATTTCAGAGTGTCGGCGGTGGAGGTAGAGCATCCCTGTGTGCCAAGAAAAGCCCTCGCAAGGGAAGAGCGGAGGACAGATGGCCCTTCCATTTGAAAACAGTGTTTGGTGTGCAGCAAGAGACTCTGGAGAGAGTTTGGACTTTTCAGCAAGTTAAGAGTCACAGAAAGCAGATGCTTCTGCATATGTTTTTTTTCAAATGATTCTTTTCATTTGTAGAATTAAAGCCCTTAAAGTTATTAGGATTTATTGGTTAGTTCTTCCTACCCATATCTAGAGTGCCTTTGTGTTGATCAAGCATGAAGATCGGATCACTAGTTAGTTGACTATATAGTTAGTAAGCTAAATTTGCTCAGTTTTGATTCGCTTGTTTTTACGAACAATATTTATTTGGTCAGTTTCTACTTTAGTTTTCCTCTGTTTTGACCCTTCTGTCACGCTCTACATAAGTTTTATTTTATTTTCCACCCTTAGGATCCTTATGTATTTAGGGAGCATAAAGATCAGATCACTTTGATCTGGAGTGGCAGATAATAAACAATACAACAAGTCAGAGACAAAGAGCACAATATCAGAGACAAGCAGGTAATGAATATGGCATTTAGTCCAGAGGAAGTGGGCGTCCCTCATCAAGTGGGCAAACTCTCATTAGAGGTAAATCCTTGACAGATTTCACAAAGCACCCTTTTGAAGTCTTGGCTCACTCAGATACTGCCATTCAGAGTCTTCGGTTCTAAAGCTCCCCAGAGAGAGCGAAAAACCCCGCTTGAAACCATTTCAACACTTTACAGAGTAAATCTGAATCTCAGCCGGAAAAATAAATTAGTTTAATTTAGGGCCATCTTTACACGCTCGTAAACGTTTTAAAAAAAAAAAAAAATCTTTTGTGTGTGCTCTTCCAGTTTATTAACACTGAGAGAGACCGAAAACACGAGCACATCTACAAAATAGATAAGTCATTAGGCAAAATATTAACATCGCTGCTCCGAGCAGGAGTGAGGAAAGTTGCACGCTTGGTAAAAATACCTTCCTCTCCCTGGCAGAGGTGCCAAGCCCCGAGGCAGAAGGGGCGTGGAGTTTGGTGGAGCTTGCCGGCACCTCGGAAAGCCCAGAGCAAACAATCTGTCGTGACAACAAGATGGTACCTTCATTATCGGCTTCATCGCCCCACACCTTCTCCTCATCAGCAGAACGGGCTGACAGCTGAGGTGCCAAAGCTAGGCGGGCACTGCTGCTCGGCACTCTGGGAAAGGGACCGATCCTGGTGTGTCTGGTGTCCCAGTTGCTGCAGATCGCACATGCGTACGCAAAAACACACATGCAAAGATATCACGCGCATACGCACATACTCAAACAGACCAGCATGAACACACAGCTACGTATACCGTTATTCCAAAAACAAAGAATAATCCCATTTAACCATTAGTCTCGTTTGATCATTCCCTAAAAATTCCCTCATAAAAATGTCAAAATGTTTTA